>RJWK010020197.1:0-31688 GCA_004363435.1 Platanista minor
GGGATCTTCCCAGATCAGGGCACTAACCCGCGTCCCGTGCATTGGCAGGTGGACTCTCAACCACTGCGCCACCAGGGAAGCCCTGTTGCTTGTGCTTTTGGTGTCAGATCCAAAAAGTCATCACCAAGACCAATGTCAAGGAGCTTACCCCCCTACGTTTCTTTCTACGAGTTCTATGGTTTCAAGTCTCACTTTCGGGAATTCCCTGGCTGTCCAGTGGTTAGGACTCCACGCTTTCACTGCCGAGGGCCCGGGTTCAGTCCCTGGTCTGGGAACTAAGATCCCACAAAGCGCAAGGCACAGCCAGGAAAAAAAAAGTCTCACGTTCAAGTCTTTAATCCTTTTTGAGTTATTTTTTGTATATGGTGTAAGATAGGGGTCCAGTTTCATTCTTTTGCATGTGGCTGTCCGGTTTTACCAGCACCATTTATTGAAGAGCCTGTCCTTTCTTTCCAAATATATTTACTTTGTATCCACTTTAGAGCCATGTTTTCAGAGAATGGTTGATTGGAGGTTGTACTTTCAAAGCCTTTACCCTTGAGCTCTGTACTTACTTCCATGATATTCATTCCCCCATAATCTTTCTCTTTAGCCAGATTTAAAAGATCAGAACTTAACTGTGAAAATATCAGAGGATAAAACTGCAATCTTTCCTAAGCAAGCTGAAGATACTAAGATCATCCTAAAGGAGTTAGCTTACTGCCATGAGCAGCCCCCTCTTCTAGATATTTCCTCATTAGGCACCCCCTTCCCTAGCCTCAATCCTCACGTAATTCCTCCTTCATCGAAAATCTGTAATTCTGCCCTCAGTTCAAGTTGGAGCTACTTCTTTGAGCTCCTTGGGGTTCTACAGAAAAAAGGCCCTCCTGCCTAGGACTCCAAATGCCCTCCCATGTCCCTTATGAAAACTGCCCACCCCAGACCCTGAAGTCCCGGCTAGGTGTCGGGTGGTCTCCTGGAGAGGCTGAACACTTCCCCGTCGGGTTTCTCCTCCCTCAGGACTTTGGTCTGTCTAGACTAACTGCTCCCCACCCCACTTCCAAGAAAACCTTCTTGGTTTCTCTCTGGTCAGTTGTGCTTATCACATTTTCAACTTTCTCCTGCACTTAATCTAAGGAAAACTCCCTAAAGCAGTTTTCCTGTAAAAATAGCCTCCTCTTTATTCTGTGCAGAATCTAGAAATATCACAACATTTAGAGCTGAAAGGAGCCTTCGGGAACATCTTTAGTTCCTAAAATTGTACAAATATGGAAGTTGAGAGTCAGAGAGATCAAATGGCTAGTTGACTACACTGTTCTGTAAAATGAGTTAACATTTGCTGGATTCATTGCCCACTTATTATAAATGTTAATAAAAGCATTTCCATTCATAAGACCACATATTTTTCTATTAATTCCTTCTTTACAGAAAGAAGATGTGCCAAGTCGTATGTGGGGTGGAGGGAGGGGATTTTAGATATAGTTAACACTGTAATAACCGTTATTTTCCTTTTAGGTTCTCCCTTCATTGTATAGGTTGCTACTAACACATTCTTATAACCACTGGGGAACATCTGTGTAGTTAGAATGGTTTAAGTGTATTCTTTTAGGTTCACTATAAAGTTACCCCACAAATGTACATCATTTTGTCCTCATGCCTCAGTGGCTCAGGGATATGTTTGGAAGGGTCACATAGAGTTTTTCTGCACTGCAGTTTGCAGACTTTTTATGACCTGCATGCACCTTTCACCCAGATCAATGGTTTTAGCATTTCCTCTCCTTCCATACTGATCAGTTATTGAACATCCTCTAGTTGGTATATCTTTCAGCAGTGAGGGCTTAGGACCGATGGTATCTAGGATAACCAATCCATCCTGGTTTGCCCAGGACTTTCTCAGTTTTAGCACTAAAAAAAATCCCGTGTCCTGGGAAATCCCTCAGTCCTGGGCAAACTGGACAGTTGGTCACCCTAAGTACTGCCCTTACACATTCCTGCTCATCTTTCCAACGCCCAAGGCATCTCGGGACCGAGGATTAGTGCCCTATATATTTATGTTCCACAGAACAGCACTGATCATTTACTGGAAGAAGAAAAAAAAAAGATAACTGAAATTACTCCGTAGTGTAGGTTACAACACATTCAAGACACACTGAAGGGTAGTAATCAAAACTACATTATCAGGGCTTCCCTGGTGGCGCAGTGGTTGAGAGTCCGCCTGCCGATGCAGGGGGCGCGGGTTCGTGCCCCGGTCCGGGAAGATCCCACATGCCGCGGAGCGGCCGGGCCCGTGAGCCATGGCCGCTGAGCCTGCGCGTCCGGAGCCTGTGCTCCGCAACGGGAGAGGCCACAGGGGTGAGAGGCCCGCGTACCGCAAAAAAAAAAACCAACAAAAATAAACAAAAACAAAAAAAAAAACTACACTATCAGACCTGAGAGCCCTAACCAAAGCAGACCAGGACTGAGCCTACCCTATTTATAACAATTTTTCCATTGTTTTCAAAGGGAAAGGATCAAGTTTAAGGATGTCACTTAAAGGGATGGATTGGTAAATACAAAATTTGAATCTAGAAGCACTTTAACCAGTGGGAGAATCAAATGCAAAGATTTTCTTCAATTCAGTACAAACACAGAACATATCTTGGAGGCAAATTTTTGCCAGGTTTAATTTCTAGGAAAGCAGAAGAAACATCTGCTTTGGGGGATTTATCCAAGCACTCTGCCCTAACAAACTGTCTAAACTCAAGTAAATGACAGGTTCTATGGGAAAGAAGCTAGTATGATAGTGGATTGAATAAACTGAAAACAAGTGAAGAATTTAATAGGGCTATTAAAATTATTTGTTGGAGTAAGCCACTGCCTATCTCTATTTCAAGACTTTTGTTTTCTTTGAGTATCTTCAAAATACAGATCTCTGGTAGCAGCTGAAAGATAAAATATTGTCTCTCAGCAGAAATATCTCCTTGCAACTTCAACTTTCAAAATTATGGGGGTGGATGAGTTTGGCAGTACTTTGTATGAGAAGGGTACCAGAAGAATATCCCAGATTTGGAAAGATGTGGGACATGCAAGGTCTTCTCCTTAAGAATCTGCCATCTTTTTTCTCAGAGCACACATTTGGAAACAAAAAAGTTGCATAGAAAGACAAAGAGTCACCAATTCTGTCCCTTGAGATTTAACAGAATATAGCCAAAGGTAAAATTTGTGTGTGTTTGTTTTTTGCTTTTGCTTGGAAAACTGGAATTAAATCTGGGCCATTAACCACAAGAGGGAAAGAAATTTGCTACCCAAAGGAGGCTACTAGGGACCTAGGAAAAAGCAGTGTGATCTTGGAAGAATGAGGTCAAGCTGGGGTGACGGTATGCGGAATAGTATAGTAAAATACAGAAGGCTTCTTAGCCAGATTTACTTTCATAGACTTTCTATGACGCTTTTTAAAAAATTGGGACACTAAGGCACAGTGATCCCAAGAAACTTTCTTAAGGTCACATAGTAAACAGCAGAACCCAATTTAAACCCTGTTCCAAAGCCGTGGTCTTTGCCAGCATGCTCTATCACAACCTTTTTGCAGGGTGCACCAGCTCGCTGGGTCTCTGGAGAACAGGTTCAAGAGACTGCAACTGGGAATGAAGGGTAGTTCCCTTACTCTGGGGTGTAGGGAGAGGGCTGAAGGGGCCGGCTCTGCCTTGATGGCTCCCACCTGTATTTTGGGGTCTTTTAGGTGAAGAATGACCCGTCAAGCACTACTGTTCTGCTTCACTAAAGGTACCTAGGAAGGTGGGTGGGTGCTTCAGTTTCTAGATGAACCAAGTTTGGCAACAGAGAGAGATTCTGTAAGTTCTGTTGAGCACGCCTTCTGTGCAAGGCATTGCTCTAAGCTCTTTTTATGTACTAATCTATTTAAATCTCTTTGGAACGCTATGAGATCAGTGTTCCTAATGTATTTGTTTTACAGAAGAAGGCAAACCGAGGCATATAGCCCAGAGCTCTGCGCTATAACCCCGACGGGGTATGCAAAGGGATTCTTGCAGGTACAAGATGACCAACATTACCATTTTCCCTCATTTCACATTTCTTCCTCTGGAAAGTGATTGCAAAGACTCTGATATTACAACATTTAGGCCTGGAGAAACTTGATTATTATCTAGAAAAGACATCAGCCAGTGACTTACAGCCTGGGGGCTAAATCTGGCCTATTTTTGTATTGACCACAAGCTAAGAATGATTTTACATTTTTAAATGGTTGTAAGAGAAAAAAAAATATTTTATGACATGAAAATAATAAGAAATGGAGATATCAGTGTCCATGAATAAAGTTTTAGCAGGACACAACCTCATACGGTTATGGCTACTTTCAGAATTTTCAGAACACAGTCATAGAGTTGAGTGGTTGCCTCAGAAACCAAAGGGCTCTCAAGCCTAAAATATTTACTACCTGGCCCTTTACAGAAAAAGCACTGACGTCTGATATAGAAGCATGTGGTAGACATATTTGCCTAACATTTTTTTCAGAAAAAGTTTTGTCAGAATTGTGAGTTTCCTAGATAATTTAAAGGCTGCCCTTTTGTGCACAAAATGGTTACTAAAAAAAAAAAAACTATCTGAATAAACATATTTCAGAAATTCCTTTTTAAATAGACTATGCAAAATATATGTACAAGAATATATTAATACATTTATATTTCACTGAGTGTTTGTACTCTGATTGTTTTCAACCCCAAAACACTGGGTTGGCCTTCACAGTTTTCAAGCCCTTTCATTAACTTATTTGATAATTTTAAATACTAGAGGTATTGATCTATAGTAATAAAATGATCATGGGGCTGTACAAATGCCAGTCATTCTTTAATTGAATGATCTTGCACTGTTTTTGGAGTTTTTCTTTTTTTTTTTCTTTTTGAAATGAAGTATAGTTGATTTCCAGTATTATGTTAGTTTTAGGTGTACAGCAAAGTGACTCAGTTAAATGTGTGCGTGTATCTATATCTATATATATATATAATATAAATTGTATTTTTAGATTATTTTTCATTATAGGTTATTACAAGGTATTGAATATAGTTCCCTGTGCTATACAGTAAATCCTTGTTGTTTATTTTATATACACTAGTCTGTATCTGTTAATCCCATACTCCTAATTTATCTCCCCCCTTTCCCCTTTGGTAACCATAAGTTTGTTTTCTATGTCTGTGAGTCTGTTCCTGTTTTGTATGTAGATTCATTTGTAGTAATTTTTAGATTCCACATATAAGTGATATCATATTTGTCTTTGTCTGACTTACTTCACTTAGTATGCTATTTTCTCTAAGTCTATTCATGTTGCTGCAAATGGCAGTGTTTCATCCTTTTTTATGGCTAAGTAATATTCTATTGAATATATCTACAGATCTATAGATCTATATCTATGTCTTTATATATATATATACCACATCTTCTTAAGCCAATCGTCTGTTGATTGGTACTTGGGTTGTTTCCATGTCTTGGCTATTGTAAATAGTGCTGCTGCTATGAACATTGGGGTGCATATATCTTTTCAAATTCAAGTTTTCATCTTTTCTGGATATGTGCCTGGGAGTGGGATTGCTGAATCATTTGGTAGCTCTATCTTTAGTTTTTAATGGAAACTTTTGGAGTTTTTCTCAAACCTACTTCACTCTGAGTGTATCACTTACTGCTGACAAAAGGGTGCCCAATCTACCAGTTCTATATTCCTCTTCTAATTTGTGATTTCTTATCTGCTTAGATCTGAGAAAGTTTGTTATGATTGTGTCTAAACTAAAAGTGAGTAAGTTAAGCCTCACGAGAGCTTCAAATACAGGAGCTTTGATGCTTAAACCAAAGACAATAAACTGCATCCTGGGGGCCAATGCAGTCTTCCGGGTGCATATGTGTGCATGCACTCGTGTCTTAAAAATTTGTTAATTACTTGATAACATTTAAAGAGTTTGGAAATGTTTAAAAATAAAATTCAGATTTCTCCTTCCTCTTCAAATATCTGAGAAGCTGGCAGCACTGGCCCCATGACCCCCCGTTATTCAGGGCTGACTTTGAGAGGGAGGTGCTTGCTTTAGGTGGGGCAAGCACCTGAAGGCTCTTTACCACCGTCTGCACCCTCCCTCAATGTCCAAAACACCATGGCCAAGTGTTTCCTGCCGCTCCTGAACTCACTAGCCCTGTTTTTCTTGTCCTCCACCAGCTTCACCAACTATTTTCACTTACTTTTCTCGCTTATCTGCCTGTACACATGTGAGTGTGTGAATCCAGCCTACCATGTGCGATCATTATCTTGGTTGCTGGGAGACCTTTTCTTGTTTACTTTCTGGGTCTCTCTTGTGGCCAGTGTTTGAGGTTGTCTGACATCACCAAAGCCTTCGATGAGAAGCAGGATGGTGTTACCTTGGGAGAGATGAGTCGACCCAGCAAAAGACACTAATGGTGCCGAAAGAAGCAATCAGAGGGAAAGGAGAGCTATAAGGCCTTGGGAACAGGTCAGGCCCAGACTGTAGCCCTGCCCCTGCAAGAAGTCATTCACGTTTGCCTCTGAGAGACCAGCGGCGGTAGATGCACAGCTCAAATGAGGTTAATGAGAACTAAAGTGACTGTAAAGGAAAAAATATCCCACCGTGTTCTCCAGAAGCCACCCCCACCCCCACCCCCACCCCCCATAGCCTAGCCTTTTGTTTTAAGGTTTGAGCCAAGCTAATTATGTGTTGTTAGTGGCTGTCCTTGTGACATCTCCTTGATTGTGACAGTGAAGGTTATGGGGGGGGGGGGCAGAGAGAGGCAGGGAGTGCTACAAAATGTCCACTTGACTACTGTTTTCAATACCTTAAGCCAACTAGAGTGAAGAGAGCAGAAATCCTGTCCTGGTTGGAAGTTAATAGCTTAGCCTGCCCAGTTATTTGCTGGAAGAAAATTCCTGTTCAGTTGCCACAGATACCAGGCCAAACAAACCTACAGCTGGGCCAACCGCTAAAAAAAGGCATCTCGTTCTAATCTCTGGCTGTTCATCTAAATCATTGTAAATAAGGCAGAACAGACTAGAGAAGGGGTTTGGGATCCTGCTATTTTGAGCTGTTAATCACATTGTACCCCCTTCTCATTTGCAACCTGCTTTGACTAAATCATGATGAAAGATTTGTTGAGTTTGCTTTGCATTGGCACTGGATCAGAGCTCCCCCTTGTAGGATCAAGGGTAGAGACAAAAGGAGAGGGAAAACCAACAGAACCTGCAATGAGAGCCCTTTGTGCCCACTTCCCTCTGCCTCTCTTCCCAAGTCCTGCTGATTCCTGCCATTTACTTCGCAGAAAAGGGTGTGGGTCTAGTAAGAACAAAGGGAACTGAAGGTATCAAAGCAGACTATTCAGTACTTCCCTTCATGAACACACATTTCTACATCCCACTCCCCCACCCCACCCCACTCCCCCCACCCCCCTCACCCCGCGGCGGGGAGTGGGGGGGTGGGGGGGGGTGGGTGGTGTGAAAGAAGATAATGAAAAGGAAGGAAAAGAGTGAAATTTAACCTTCATTCTTTTACAGTGGCAATAAATCAACCCATCTGAAAGCCTTAAGAATGTAAATGTTTTTCTTGTCCATTACTAAGAACAGAAATCAAAATATCAGTTCCTTAACAGGGTCAGAAGTGTTGAATGTTCTTCGAAAGGGAAACAATAGCAACAATAACTGCTAATGCTTATTGAACATACAGGAACAGATACATAAACCCTGAACAAGAATTACCTCACTTAATGTTCTTAACAACCAGGTGATATAGGAGCCACTGTTATTGCCCATCTTGCAGACAAAGAACCTGATGCTTAAGAGAGGTTAAGTAACTCTACCCTGCTCCTATAGCAGTGACCAGCTGGGATTTGAAACTAACTAGACTGGCTCCAGTATCTGGACCAGGGAGCTGCAGAATTAAGTCTCTGGCTTCTATCTGGCTGAATGACTTTGAAAAAATTATTTGTATTGGTCTTAGTTTGCTCATCTGTGCAGTACAGAGTTGTGTTAGGTGATCTTTAAGATCCCTGCCAACTCTTTGGGCCTATCTCCAAATCAGTATCTGTCACGTTGACCAAAAAAAAAAATCGCACAACCTAAAAATTGAGAATTATGTTTTATTTGGTGGACATCCTGAGGACTTCAAGCCTGGGACGAAGAGGTCAGGGAGGAACCAGGATACATAGCAGTTTTTGCAACAAAGACCAGGTAGTTAGTTGGACGATCAAAACATTACTGTTAATTAAAGAAAACCAGTCATCTCAAGTAAATGAATCTAGAGCTTTCCTATGTATGAGAAGATGCAAAAGTTTGGGCTCATCAAAATCATTCCTTTGGTATGTACCTCAGCTCTCTGGGGCCGGTATCCTGTGCTTTCTCATCCTGAGTCTCCTCAGGGTGCACCACTGGGGGTGGCTGCAGCGGCAGACATCATGATGGCTTCATGTCAGGCATCCTGTTTCCATCTTGAGTTCCCTCAGGGCTCACCATCAGTGGGGGCTGTCATGTGATGGCTTGATGGCTGCAACATCCTTTGTTTACTGATAGGGCAGGCAACATTTTTCATTCTCAGTCACACCCATGCTACTGTTGTCATTCATTAGTCCAGAGCTGTAGGACATGAAGGGGTGGTGTGGGACGGGAAGGGACACAGGGAGATTGCGGCGTTACACACCAATGTCTTCCTAACAGAAGCAGCTGCTTCTGTTGCCACATCATGCCCAGACGGGTAGGAGAGTTGGGTTGACTGCGGGAGTGGGATGGGAGCCGGGCCACTTTTAGCTCCTGTGGCTGCCAGAGTTGATCTGTTAGTTGGGCCAGTAACTTTCCTCCAGAAGCGTCCTTACCACGGGCATTAGTCTGCAACACACTCCATGTTTGCTGAGCACTGGAGGCACCTGGCACAGGTGACCTAGGAGAAAGCCTCTGCAGTGTGACCAGAGAAGCTGGGCTTCTCTTCCTGGCTCCCCTGAATTACACGGATGCCTCCAGGAATTTTGCAGCAGCCCTGGAAGCCTTTGTTCTTTCTTCAGAGTAAGGAAGTGGGAGGAGGGGGTGGGGTAGAAAGGAGAGTCTTTTGAGTTCTATGAAATGACCTCTCATCTGAAGATGTCTGGCTTTTAAAGAGACCCAATGGCTAGTCACTCCACATATGGTAGATAACACTGTGTCAACAGCTCAAGTTATCTGAAGCTCTGTGTGAAATGGGAACCAACTCTTGCTCTCTAGGAACAATGAGTATCACCTTTCTCCCAGGGAGGCGAACTAAGGTGTGTTTATTTCATTTATCCCCTCACACCCACCCTTTAACGTCAGAAGTCACTAGATTCCTTCTACCCTCATCTCATGCCCCCAAGAGTGTAATTCTTATTGCCGTCTGCTCACAGCCTGCAGGGACATATGTGTACTATGTAACATCATCAGAAATTGTCTGATTGATGATTTAATTCAGGGAACACCTACCTCTCTATCAGACTTTTTTTTTTTTCCTCGCCTCTGATAATCTACTTAGGCATGTTGCAAGGGCATTTTTCCTTATCTGTGTCTGTATATGCCCAGAGGTAGAGATGACACTGAAAGGAAAAGAAGTGGCAGAGAAACAGGTAGAGAAATAAACCCGAGGAGCAGAAGTTCAAAGGCTGTGGTTTGCCAAGGACTGCTAGCAGGTTGCGGGGCTAACCCGAAAAATGAGAGCCACTTAATTCGAAAAGGAAGGGGAAAGCCTGAGACGAGAAGGGAGATCAGATGGGAATAGATTGGATGGAGGGGGTGGGGTAAAGCCAGAGAAACAGCCTGGGTGAAACGAGCCGACATTCCAGACCAGAACGCAACTTGCTAAGATCCACGGGCGTCTTGTATGCAAATGAGAAGGGCTTCCCCGAGGCTGGGCTGAGCCAGACACGTTCTGCTAGCAGCCAGGATTCAGCACCGAGGCCTGAAGACCAGTGCGCGTTAACAAGCATCTTCTGGCCATCACCAAGAGAGGATGGATGCCACCCAGAAGGCGGAGACTACATGAGGATTAAAGGACCCGGGAAAAGGAAGCCCTCTTGAGAAACTGTTGAAATTCAAGATTGACAAAGGAGGTTCAGTTCAACCTCTTCACACTTGTGGTTTCAGGAACCGATGGTTTCTCAATCCCTGGAGAGAGACTCCTTCCCCAGGGAAGTGAAAATAATGAGCTTTTGGAGGTATTGCGTTTTTGCTTTCACGGTGGTCAGTGTGGTTATTTTTGTGATACTTTACAATAGCCAATTAAGCCAGCCAAAAAGTTACTGGGAAGCTGAATAGTTACAATGAAAGGGATTTTAGGATACATGCCTGTAATTATGCCTTCGAAGATAAGTCATCCTTTTGGTGGGAAAAGACACTGACATCACCTGTGGGCAGTGTCCCTTGCAAGGACTACCTGATCCAGAATCACTACATCACGAGCCCCCTGTAGAAAGAAGAAGCTGTGTTCCCTTTGGCATATGTCATGGTCGTCCATAAGGACTTCGATACTTTCGAAAGACTCTTCAGGGCTGTCTATATGCCCCAAAACGTCTACAGCATTCATGTGGATGAGAAAGCCACAACTCAGTTTAAGAAATCTGTGTGGCAGCTACTGAGTTGCTTCCAGAATGCTTTTCTTGCTTCAAAGGTAGAGCCTGTGGTCTATGCAGGAATTTCCAGGCTCCAGGCTGACCTGAACTGCCTGGAAGACCTCTTAGCTTCTGAAGTTCCGTGGAAGTACGCCATCAACACCTGTGGGCAAGATTTCCCCCTGAAAACCAACAGGGAGATCGTTCAGTATCTGAAAGGATTTAAAGGGAGAAACATTACCCGGGGGGTCCTGCCTCCCAATCATGCAATAAAGTGGACTACATATGTCCACTGAGAGCACTTAGACAGAGGTGGCCCTTTTGTGAAAAATACTAATATTTTGAAAACCTCCCCTCCACACCAGCTGACCATCTACTTTGGCACTGCCTATGTGGCCCTTACCAGAGAGTTTGTCAAGTTTGTCTTCCAAGACCAAAGGGCCATTGATCTGCTACACTGGTCCAAAGATACCTTTTCTCCTGATGAACATTTCTGGGTGACACTTAATAGGATCCCAGATAGGTACGAATTTCCATTCCCATTTTTTCTTATCCATACTCAATTGAGTTTGCTAACATTCAGCTCCTCTTTGAAATTATTTGGGAAAAAAAATAAATGTTTAGAAAGCTATTAGTCTGCTTGCTTTTTAGTGACAGTTTGGTGACAGCTCTACTGTCTTATAACTGTGCTATATAGAGATAGAATAAATATGCCGGGTTCCCGGAGTTCCGGCAAAACTACCTTTGAAGGTGTATCACATGGTTCCCGACCTTTGGCTCAGTCGTTTTTCTTTAAATTGAGGTATAATTGACATACAGTAGCTCAGTCTTTGGAATGAATGTCTTTCGTAGTCCTTGATAAACACAGCTATAACATAATGAGACTGATTTTGAATAAGCATTGTAGAATTTAAGAGTTGAAATAGGTAGTGTTTCTTTCAGAGGCTGTTACACAGTATTATACTGATGCTCAAATTTCACGGGGTTGTTTTCAGAATCTTTGACTGCTCTTTGGATGTTTCCAGATTATCACTGTGGCTTAAACGTTTCTAGTCTTAGGCCTGAACAGGTGTCCGGGTCTCAACCGACTGGGTTCAGTAAATCTAGTCTGATATTTTACTGCCTGGAAGAATGGGTAACAGTGAGTTGAAACATATGAGAGAGATTCTAGCTGGAGTTGACCCAAAGTCAGTTCTCAATTTTTAAGTCCCATTTTCTTATTAGAAATTTGCATTTGCAGCCTCTTGTTTTTATATACTGTGAAGTCTTTCCCCTTGTTCATGATAATTTGGGGCCAAGGTATGAGAGGCATGCAGGCAGAAAACAGCACCAAATTCCCTCTTTGATTTAGGACTGGGTTTCTTTTCAAAATTCTGTTTTCCGTATGTTGTCTAGGAAGACCTGTGTGACCCGTAGGGCCTCTTCCTGGTGATGTCCCAATGCACCGGTTTCTACTATTGTCCCAGCACGGGTGTGGGCATCAGCTCTGTGGGGAGGTGACCCCATGCCTGCCATGCTTGAAATACCTCCCTCCTCTTGCCTGTATCATCGTTATTGTTGACACGTATCGGTGCTACCTTCATACCTGAAAGTAGACTCATAGCAATTATTAGGTGCTCAATGACTCAGCATCCCTAAGTGCTAATCTAGAATGGCGGTTATAGAAACCTACTTAGAGAGGGGCAGAAAAAGGACCTGCAAGGTGGCTGGGTACAGAGGCATGCAGTCAATTTCAGACGATACTAGGTTAACAGTTCACAAAAACTTGCAGGAGGGGGAGTGAGTCAACATTTATCACAGTGAAGTGAGCATCCTAATTATTCACACAAAACCATTTCACCCACATGTAAACATACTATACGTGGCATCTGACACTGTTCTTGTTAATACAGTTTGTGCCAGATGTGTTACGCTCTACATCGTCTCTTTGAATTGTGAGAAATCCTCCTTGTTATCCTGGCGTACAGATGAGGAACATGAGGCTTAGAGAGAGTGAAGTATGTGCTCGTATCACACAGCTTGTTCAAGGCAAAGCTGGGATCTGATTCTGGGTTCGTGTGGCCTGAAGTCTGAAGTGTTCTCTTGCACCAGGAAAAGGAATAGTCGTTTTTTCTTTCCTGTATAGCTAAAGCAAATTCCATGCAGAACCCCAGAAAGGTCAAAAAGGTGAGGTTGGGGAAAAAGTGCAGAGGGCAATGGAAGTAAGCCCCACCTGACCACTCTTAAGCTGGAAATAAGGTTAGCAGGGATATGGGTGTGTGTGTGTGTGTGTGTGTGTGTGTGTGTCCTGCTGGAACCAATTGCCACACGCCACCCAGGCTTTGGTCTGGCTCTCCCTCCTCTGAGCCAGTGGAAGTGGAAAGCATTCCTCAGGTAGTGTGCTCACAGAGGCTGGCGGGCAAGGTGCAGCCTGGCTGAATTTGAACCTAATCACTGCTATGATGACAAAAGAAAATGAAGTAGCTTGAGGATGTTATCTTCCTACAGATTAGAAAAGAAGTCTTCGGAAAAATAATCGAACATTCTGACATGTCTATTTTCAGCACTCAACAAATGTTTATTTAGCCCTGCTAACTAAATTTAGCGTGATACCCGGCACTATTCTGTACACTGAGGGTGGCTCTGGAAGCAGATGGCTATGACCTTATGGAATTTAAGTTTGGAGATTTGAGTGGTTGAGTATTAAGTGTAGTGGCTCTTTAGTATATGGGGCTAATTTTAGTATGCTGAGCTTATTTCCTGCCCCCCCCCCCCCGCTCGAACCCCTCAAAATGTTGTGGGGTTTGTTTTTTGTTTTTTCCTGAATATCTGTCCCTATTTTAAAAACGTTTTTTAAAAGCTTTTTTAAAAAAAACAGTAAAACTATTCATGAGTTTTAACATTTTAAAATTTTATACGCCATCAGCTGCTGGTTTTAATGCTTCCTTATAGTCTTCCAGAGATATTTTATTAAGTTTATAGACAATAAAACTAATTAAGCATCATGTGTGGAAAAACAGCATATGTACTTTTTTTTTTTTTAAGTTCACCACAAAAATACACAAAAAGAAAAATGGTCCTTATTTTAGGCACCCTATTGTCTGTAAGTGAGAAACAAAAAGACTACAAGGTGTATTCTTTGTTTAAATAGATCATATGCAGACATTCAGGAAGCTAATTTTCATTTAAAAGCTCAACTGGTTTTTTTTTTTTTTAATTTTGAAGCATTTTTAAATCTAGGTGCAAGGAATTTTATGGGGCAAAGGCGCCAAGGAGCTTTGCTTCCAGAGTCAAGGGATGGTGGCTGTACAGAACTCTCAGATAGGCTGGTACAATACCTTTCGTTCCCTTGCTTAAAGCTTTTCAGTGACTTTTCCTTATCTTGAGGCTCAAGTTGAAGGTCTTTTTTTTTGGCGGGGGGGCCGCACCCCACGGCCTGTGGGATCTTAGTTCCCCGACCAGGGATTGAACCCCCACCGCCAGCCCTACCCCGCTTTCGGCAGTGAAAACGCAGAATCCTCACCAACCACTAGACGGCCAGGGAACTCCCAAAGGCGGCATAACCTCTGTGACCCGACTTTCCCTCCTCCCCCACCCTCATTTCTTCTTCCCTGACACCCCATACTTCATGTTCCAGCAACTACTTGGTCCTGCACACTTCTGCGATTTTCACTTAATTTTTTTCTGGTGGCTTTTTATGATGTCTTCTCTGGTCCACCCTTCCTATCATCTCTCTCTGACTAATCCCATTCATCCTTTGTAACCCTCCTTGGTTGTCACCTCCTTCAGAAGCCACCCCTGATAACCCACCTCCCAGATGGTTGGTACGTCAGCTCTGGGTTCTCCCATACTCCCTGACACTGCTGCCAGAATTGAATTAGAATTACCTGCTAAGTGAAAATTTCCTCTGCCCTTCCTCCTTAGTGTTTGGGTTCCTTCAGGGTGAGAAATGTGACATCCATTTTTATCTTTCCCGTCACTACCCCGACACTGCGACCTATCATTGTGCCTGACTTGAAGATAAGGGTACAGTGCTGGATGCTCATGGGTTGGGTCTGGGGGCGGGGCTGGATGGTTATGAGAAGATCAGAGGGTGGTGCCCCCTACCTGGGGTGGGTAGGGTGGAGGTCATTTTTGACAGAATTAGAGAAACAGTGGGTAAGTTACTGCTTGAAGGTCCAGTTCCATAATAGCTAGGCCAACGAATGATACCAGTAAAGATAAAGATATCCAATACCTTGTAGAATTAGCAAGAGTTCCAGTTGAAATGTTAAGAAGGCAGAATCCTTCCTTAGAACATCTGGTTCCCAGGTAGCCAAACCTGGGAACAGGTTGGCCCATCATGCTCTCAATTCTGATGGCCAGAGAAAGCACTGGTACCCTATGTGAACGCCTCCAGTTAGTTTCTGTTTTACCTGCACCTGGCTTGAGATTCTCCCACAGCTTGGCACTTACCCAGCCCTGCTGTTTGTCCCATTCCTGGCCTACTCTCGGTTCCTGCGGTGGGCTTCTTCTGTTTGAATTTGACCTGGAGTGCCCCTTAGCTACTGGCTTGGGGAAAAAAAAAAAATGTGAGCGTAAGGAAATGAAAGGTTAAGGAAAGACTACAATGGAAAGAAACTTGAGAAACATTTCTCCAGGTGTAGCTCTCAGCAAATGTAAACACTGAGTTATTTGGAAGGTATGTGTTGACAGAAAGGTTACCAGGGCTTAAATCTGGGTGGGGCTGGATCAGCCCCAGGCTTTTTCAGAGTATGTGTTGGGTTCTCTGAACATCAGCCTAAATTTACAGTTCAGTTTCTCAGAAGCACCACAAAGGATGCATTCAGTTACACTGATTTTACCAGTGACCAAGAATTATAACCATTGATGGACTGGTAGAATCATGTTTTAATGAACATCATTAGAATATTCAGGTTTATAATAAAGTTATTTTGGGGGGGGCCGGATGATAATCCACACTGGCACTTATTGTGTCGATATGTAGATAAATTCAGATCGAAGGAGAAGTTACACAAAACAGACACTTCTTTGGGTTCCTGTCCATTGAACAGACTTTTCGAATGACCTCATTTTTGTACGGCCAGATAATATTAAATACACGTAATAAATTTGGACATGATTTTCAAAATGTGGCATTAGCGACCTGGGCTCGTTTGGCTTCTTTTGTCTCCTTGGTAAGTGCTCTAGGCAATTCTTGGGGCAGTAATTGGGGTGAGGTCACAGGGCAAGGCTTATAATCTACAAGGTATCCCGGCTCTTGAGAACCTAGATGCCACGCTCCTTGTACAGAAACCATAGGCAGGTTACAGAGTGTCTACTTAAACTATACTGAAGCTAGAGCTGTTTGAAAGCTCATTTATAATGCCTCTGGACATTGGCTGTGCTGTATAATACTTGGCTCATCTTCACTGGGGAATCTGAGCCCAAATATTTTTTTGCCCCTGCTCCCCTGTGAAGGAACTAATCTGGAAATACTGCTCTTAATTAGCTTTTAACCCCTAATCCCTAGAACAACATTATGCAAGACAAGAAAATTTGGATTACAGTATATGTGCACATTTAATTAAGTACAAATACCGTTACAGTTGGTGAATATCCAGTAAGCTGAAGTTAGCATGAATTTAATTCTTGCAGAAAGTATTAATGTATTGATAGGGACTGCTTTAGAACTGGCAAGGCCATTTTTCCAGCTTTCATTCCACCTCCAGTTATTTTCTACTAACTGTCTGAAACTAATCTTTTCTAGAAGCATCAAGGTTTTAGTTTTTTTTTAACAAAGCATAGTATTGCGTTTCAATGACTCTTTTTTTTTGCAGCATGCGGGATCTTAGTCCCCCAACCAGGGCTTGAACCTGTGCCCCCCTGCAATGGAAGCATGGAGTCCTAACCACTGGACTGCCAGGGAAGTCCCTCAATGGTTCTTTAAAACCGTAAAATATTAGTTGCATATCAAAGTCATGATAGATATATAATCAGTGTCTCCATGATTGCGTTATCATCTGTATCTCTGCTTTCTCTGAACCACAGCAACAATACCCACCCTGGAGTCCACATGGTACTATGAAAAGGCTTTGGAACCTGATAAGTGTAGTTTAAGTCTTGCCTCCCATTACCTGCTAACTATGTGATACTGGTCTTAGTCTACGCTGAGTCTCAGTTTACCCATCTGTGATGATGGAAATAATAAATAGTATTTAGCTTCAGGATAAGTTATGAATATTAAATAAGATAATGCATGTAGTGCAGTGGTTACCAGACAGAGCATGCTTTAGAATCCACTGTAGGGCCTGTTAAAACACAGATTGCTGGGCCCCAGCCCCAGGGTTTCTGATTCAGCAGGACAGGAGCAGGCCCCAGAATTTGTAGTTCTAACAGGTTACCAGGGGACAACCTTGCTAGAAGCCCACCTTGAGAACCGCTGGCACAGACCATCTTTTACAGATTGGCTCGTTCACAGATTTGCTGCAGATGCTGGTTCTGTTTATTTCCATCTCCTTAACTGAGAAAAAAGGCAGCCACCAGTAAAAACGAAAGTGAATTTGTGTAAGGCAAAGCTTTACAGTGTTGGTTGCTTATGGAGGATGCTGTGAAAGTGCTGTGCAAATGACTGATGCTTGGGAAGGACTCGTGTTGAAGAAATATCCCCGGCTTTGGAGTGAGACAAACCTGATGATGAATTTTAGCTCCGCCCTTATTAGCTTTGTGGCCTTGCGTGCCCGAACCTTAAGCTTGTCATCTGAACAGTCACAATAAGATGGCTACTTAGTAAAATTGTTGTTGAGAATTGAATGAAAATATTGGGAGTAAAGTGAGAGGTGAAGTGTTTTTCTATTTATTAATATGGTCTAGAGTTCCTAAACTAATGAGATTCTCAAGGGAGGTGTTAAATAAAATCCATTTAAATGTCTTTTCATACAAAAGGACGTCTGCACCATGGCTCCACAACCATGTAAAACGAGATGTAAATACACCCAAAGAGGAATAGGAGGAAGTATAAGAAAACTTAAGCAGTTTAACATGTTGGGATGAGTACTTATTTTTTATAATTTTGATTTCCCTTAATGTTATTGGTGTAAATCCTGAATACTGAAAAAACCTCACTTAGGTTTTACAATAATACTGTGAAGTATGTTCTCATATCCATGAGAAGGGTGTTTCCTTAAAAATGCAAAGGACGAGTGTCTTCAGGACTCTATTTTTGAGATCACATCACGTGAAAGGAGCAGGAGTTGGGATTAATAGGATTGTTTTATTTTCTTAAACCTTACCATGTACAGATGTCTGTTTAGAATAAATGTAATTTCTTGGAAAAGGAAATCAACATAGCCAAGACTTGAAAGAAATTAGAGAGTTTTTTCACAATCATTGTGTACAGGTTTCTGCTGACTCAACCACATCCTTCCCATTACAATGTTCAGCTTCCTCGATGTGAAAACAAATGTTGCCCCTCCTAGCTACTTACACAGGGATAAATTTAAAACTCTATTATGAAATTTACAAACACACAACAGAATGGAGAATGATACAGTAATCCTCATGGGCCCATCAGCCAGCTTCAACAACCATCAACATACTACACACACTAAAAGCAAGAAAACTTAAAATTTATGACATCACTGAGTTGACTCTAATTTTCAGAAATGAGAAACTTCCTTTTTTTTCAAAAGAAATGCAAAATTGCAACATTCCAGGCTAAGGCTTTCTATATATCCCATAACAACGATTTGCTGAAAAGTGGAAACCTTTTTAACCCAACTTTTCAGACATATTATATCAACCGTACTGAGTTTTCTTCTTCCTTTTTTATTTTTATTTATTTATTTTGGCCACACTGCACAGCTTGCAGGATCTTAGTTCCCTGACCAGGGATTGAACCCAGGCCCCGGCCGTGAAAGCTCTGAGTCCTAACCACTGGACTGCCAGGGAATTCCCTCCTCTTCCTCTTTTAAATGGACAAAACTGAATCTATAAGCACAAGTTCTTCAAGCACTAGAGGCAATAATGCTTGTTAAGATGTTCATTTTCTTGGCCTTCCTCTTCCTGCAGGGGAACGTGGTGGGAGGAGTGTGTCACTAAGAGCAAGATTTGATTAGTGTGCAGTGTTTAGAGGTACTTTTTTCCATCTCTTCTAGCGTCTGAATATTCTGCTTCCTCTATATAGGAAAAAAAAAAAAGACAAATTGATAGTCTTATTATTTTATGAGTCCCCTGTATGTTTGACTTTGGAACTGACTTGAAGATATTTTGCCAAATTTCAGCCAAATCTTAGTGTATTTACTGTTACCAGATGTTCTCATGGGCCTCTGTTCGGTTCAATCGTCTTGCTAATTTTTTTATGTATATAATGTAATCTGAGATTGAAGGTTTCTCTGGTCTTACAGGGCAGCGTGGAGGGAAGAAAATGGACTCTGGCCTTCTGGCCTTGTCAGCTAACAGCTTGTCTGACACTGGACAAACTGTTAACCAACCTTGGCCTCAATTAATTTGGGTTTTAGGGCTTAAAGTTTAGAAGGAATTTCTAGCTCCAGCCACTGGACCCTGTAAGAGGGGCCAGTGACCTAGATATTAGATATGCACACGACAAAATTATTTACTAGGTTCTAGGCTCTGTCCTTAATTAGCTGTTTGACCTTGGACATGTCGCTTAACCTCTCTGGGCCTCAGCTTCCCCCTCTCTGTAAAATGAGGAATTTGAGCTAGGTAGTGAGAAGGTGCCCACTGAGTGTCGTTTTGGTGGTTGGTTTTTTTTTCTTCTTCTTTTTTTTTAAGTGGATGATTCTGGAAGGAGTAGAAACTCAGAATGCCTACTTCAAAAATAACAAAATGATTTTGTGAAGTGGATGGGTAATTTCATACTAGAGTTGGAAAGGATAATCTCATCATTTAAGATTAGAGAAACCAAGCCCAGGAAGGTGAAGTGATTTCTTTGGGTCACATGATTTAGCAGCTGATCTGGGTCACGAAGGTGGGACTTGTAAGTCATAATACAATAGACTTTATATATTTAGTGCTTCTCACAATTTCTCTCTGAAATACCCTAGGTACTGGAGGAAAAGGGCAGTAACTACATTTTGGTATGTATGTTGTCTAATACTGAACGATGGGTTTTAATGACAGGATTCCATAAAAAGTGTCCAGAATTCATTTTTTAAAAGATAGTAAATATTACTATTTCTCAAATGAAAAATTCTCCGGGTATACTACAAAATAGAATTTTAAAATTTATCCATTTACCATGAGGGAGATCCATTCTAGTATACATTGTTGCTAAATCTGAAAGAGTCCCCCTTTTTATTTTTAAATTTATAGGCAGTAAAATTCATTCTTTTTGATGTGGAGTCCCTTGCGTTTTGGCGTTTGCATAGAGTCGTGCATTCACTGCCACGATCAAGAACAATTCCATCACCTCCAAAAATTCCCTCATGGTGCTCCTTGTAATCAACCCCTGCCCCCAATCCAAACCCTCGGCAAATCCTGACCTGTTCTCCATCCCTATGGTTTTGCCTTTTCCAGAATGTGGTAAAAATGGAATCATAGAATATGATGCCTTTGGGGTCTGGAAAAGCAGCTTCTAATTCTTCCTTTCTTTTGCTGTAATGACTTCATTTTGCATGTTCCAAGGTGAATATAATGGTTTCTTATAGATCCTCTGGCAGGTATCTGTTGAGTGTTGGTTCCATTTGGCAAACTTTTCTTTTCCCATGTTATATATTTATTTGTTATTTTCTGTAAATAATAGAAATAAATAATAGTTTGACCTCTTATTATTAAAAAAAAAATTAGGGTTGTTTTTAGTAATATTATTCATTTGGGGTGATAAAGTAAATACAGAGAATTCCCTGGTGGCCCAGTGGTTATTAGGACCCTGTGATCTCACTGCTGAGGGGGCCTGGTTTCAATCCCTGGCTGGGGAACTAAGATCCCACAAGTTGTACAGCGCAGCCAAAAAAAAAAGTAAATACAGCATGTAGTTATATCATTATTAAGCTTGAACTTGGTACGCTTTTGTTACCTTTGATTTGATAGTATCTGTGATTCAGAATAAATAATTGGAGAAGGGGGCAAGGAACTGAAGGGGCCAACACTTCTTTGAAGTCTCATGTTTTGTTTTACAAATTTATGTAAATATCACATTCCCACCTACTCTATAACTTACTTAAACGTTTCATTGAAATATAATATTATACATACAGAAAGCCGCACACATCAGAATCGAAATCACTGAATTTTCAAACTGACCCTCACCTGAGTAACCAGAACAAAAACCCACGTTACTACAACTACTCCAGGAACCCTCCTCTGCTCCCTTCCAAAAGTGACAATCATCTCGACCCACTCTATCAGGTCTGCTGCTTTTGTGTTGTCCTAGGGCTTCTAACTGTAGCCTAGTGCTTTTCAGCCAAATGTTCAGGTTAAATAGATGTTTCAAGAAGAAATGCTTGGGCTGTAGTGTGACTTCCTGTGTTTCTAAAAAGTGCTGGAAACTCCCTGGGGTCGGGGGTGAGGGGTAGGGGTGAGGTAGGAGACCCACATACACCAGGCACATCCTAGGACACTTGCTCCCATGTTTCTTCTCTTTTTAAAGTTTTTTTCCTTTTTTTTTAAAAGATGCTTGGCACATTTGCAGAAGAGTATAAACAGAAGTGCTTCTGCTGCTCTGTGTAAAAGATTAGGCTTGTTATAGGTAGGCACTTAGTTCCCAGAATTAGCACCCTATATGTATATATACATATATATACACATATATATATATATATCCCAGTGCATGCAGCAACAAGTGGCATTTACCACTGACCTTCAAATCCTTTGGACCTGCCTTGGGTTGTCAACAGGGGTTAAAATTAGACAAGAGTCCTAAGCAATGGTGATTTGTATTTGGCTGCTTTTACATGGAATTGGAGGGAATGTTATAACTTGGGAGTGAATTCTTGATTTATATCCAACTGGGTGTAACCTGGCACCTTGTTTTGAAGGTGAGGAAGGCACTGCGTGCAGGGCAAGATGGAAATTTGTCTAATGGATTCATCAAGGACCTTTTGCCCAGGCTGGAAACACAGCAGTACAGGGCATGCTGTGTTCTATTGATTCCTATAAGGAACGAACCGGCCGTGAAATTGCTTTGCGTAATGTAGTGAGAAGGACAATCAGTACTGTAGATACTTTTATTTGAAACAGTCACATAAATTCTAGGAAATGCTGCTTGAAATGCATATACCTAATTCAAGCTATGAACAAACACATCTAAACAAATAGATCACAGAGAAAACTTATTACTTCATGTTCACGTGATGCAAATAACAAAAGCGTAGGTCCTAAGGAAACAGGTTGTTGGACTGATAAACCTATAAAAGTGGTAAGCATGTACATAAGGTATGGCCAAACTCATTTAAGGAAACTCAACCCATACATCTTAATGGTAAAGGCCACTTGGAAAAGGTTATTTGCAATCTATGTTTGGTATACTTTTGTCAACTAGTTAACAGCTATGTCATAGTCTTAAGGTGACATGGAAGTATTTATCTGTACAAAAAATGCTTTATGAAATGATGTTTTCTTAATGATGGTTACTTGTAAATGTAAGATTTTGTAGTGTTTCGGGTCTTTTTTTAGCTTTCATTTTTGTTCTTTGTACTTTTATGAGTCATTTGAATCCATACGAATAAAGTGTTCGATTTTTCACAAATTATAGAATAACATTTTTAAGAAAAAAAAAGTAAAGATTCATAAGGTAAATGTGCCGGGATGCTTAACACTATGTAATTTGGGGGAGTGGGAAAAAAAAAAACTGGTCTCTTCTCTGAACTTTTCTGTATTTTTGAAATCTTCAAAACTTACAAATAAAGTTGCTTTATTTGGTGAAAAATAAAATCTCTCCTTACCAAGGCATAATGTTTGGTGTTTTAGAAGCTGAAAAGTATTATCCCTATAAAGGGATGCTCAATGACATAGTCTTTGAAAAGCAGGGATTCTCAACCGTGGTATATTACACACTTCACGACAACTTCATGAGGTGTAGGGACTGTTTTGACCCTTGTTTACAGTTAGGGAAACCCAGGAACAGAGAAGTTAGGTAACCTGTCAGTGGTCCCACAGTTACTAATTGGCCAAGCAGGCACTTGAACCCAGGCAATATAGTTTCAGAGTCTCCTTTTAATTACTGTATTACATTGCCTGTCAAATAAGAATTTACAAAGAACTTCCTTAAGACAAATTTCAGTACATTAAGTTGTCAAAGGGTATGCACCTTTTTTAAGGATTTTGGTACAAAGTGTCATACTGCTTTTCCAAAAATTGGTCCAGTTTGTACTCCCCCTGGCAGTTCTGAAACCCCTATTTCCCTACACCCTCTCCACCACTGGGTATTAATATTTTCTAAATCTTTACCAGTGTGCTACATATAAAATGAGGAGAGGGGCAGGGAATATATAGGAAATCTATGTACCTTCCACTCAGTTTTGCTGTGAACCTAAAGCTGCTCTAAAAAAAAAAAGTCTATTAAAAAATTATTTTTTTAGAAGAGGCTATTTTAGGATTTAAACTTTACTAACTTTAGTTTCTAACTAAAGTATGAGCTTGTTTTCTTCTTTCTTTTTTTAAAAGCTGAGACATAATTGACATACAACGTTAGTTTCAGGTGTACAACATAATGATAAGGTATTTGTACATACTGTGAAGTGATGATCACAATAAGTCTAGTTAATACCTATCACCACCACCATAGTTACACACTTTTCTTTCCTTATGATGAGAACTTTTAAGATTCTCTCCTAGCAACTTCCAAATATGCAGTACAGTATTAATAACTACAGTCACCATGCTGTACATTACAGCCCCATGACTTACTTTGAGCTTGTTTTCTTCGATATTTGCATAAGCCAGGGTATAAAGAACTTCGTGAAAATGGAAGACCAATTTGGGAATTCCCAAAAGGATGGCAGGACAGCTGGGTGCGTGAATAGTGATGAAAGATGACGTGGGCAGCGTTGAGAGGTGAGGTGTAGAAACCCAGTGTTTCAGACTACACGTTGACAGGGCCAGGCAGACAATGTGAGCCAATGAAGCAAGGTGGGCAGCAGGGCAGCAGGAGACCTCCAGGCTGGATAAAGTTCTAGTGAATTGTGGGCAAGGGACTCTGACAGTCCAGACTTTCATGGGAAATCTTTTTTTTTTTTTTTTCCACTGTTCTACCCCCTTCTGTGGGGGTCAAACCAAACAGGCCTACCAATCAGATATGGTTTCTGCCCATCTGCTATGTGTAGTCTGGGGACATAATTGCAAAAATCCTTTTGTGCCACGGTCAGCATTTTGGTATCTCCCTGGCGTGATGTGACCTAGAGCAGTGAACTGCTGGATGCAGCCAGGTTCATGGTTCTGAGGGGCTAGCCGGGGAATTGATTAGTGACAGTCTGAAGCGAAAGAAAAAAGTGCCAGTTTATACTCAAGTTTCTGAGGGAAGAGATAACTTTAAACTGGGTCCTGGGAAGCAGAAGCAGCAATGTAAAATGAGAAATGGGGTGAGGAGTCGGAATTCTAGTAAGAGGTGGAATGGACACCAGCAGAAGGGGTTTGGGATGGTAAGTCTGAATTTGCTTTCGTTTGTCGGAGGGTGAGTGATTGGTGGATAGGCATCTCAAAGTGGCTTGAAGAAGCAGACACAGGGCAAACGGTTCAAAGTGATCCCGCATCCCCCAAATAGGAAGGCAATAGGGTCAACGCTAATTATAGAAAAAGCCATTTGCTGGTATTGCCAAAAAATTGGGCAGACTGGAGGCAGAGAGACTGGTTTGTAGGCAATTGAAATAGTCTTGGTGAGCGATGATGTCAAGCACCTGAACTAGGGCAGCGCCCGCAAAGGAAAATGGTGCTATGAAAAGGCAGGAAAGGCTTGAAGAATGGCCGGTAGGTTGGAAATCAGTTGGGACTCAACTGAAAACCAGTTCGTTGTTAACTGGACTTATGGTGGTGATCATTTTGCAATATGTACAAGTATCAAGTCATTATGTTGTACACCTGAAACTAATATAATGTTATATGGCAATTATATACCTCAATTTATAAACAAAGAAAAAAGGAACTCTGAGACTAGAACCCAACAGTCTTTATTTTAAGCACTCCAGAAAGTTTTGATATATTCTGAAGTTTGAAAACATGACTTCAAATTCTGTCTTTCTTCCTTCCTTCCTCTTCTTCCTTCTTTCCTTCCCCTTTTGCTCAATAATGTCCAGAGTATTTGCTAGTTATCTGGCCGCTTGTCTGAGGATAGATCTATCTATCAAAGACATTATGGTATTTCTGGAATGCCTGATAAAAGTCTAACATGAGAGTACTTCCCTCCTGTTCATGCCAGAAGTCAGCCCTGCCTGACACAGCTCCCCCATCGGATACTCTTACCACTTCGGAGTGAATGGTTTGCCAACCAACAGTGGGCTGAAGCTACAATGTGAGTTTTTTCTTCCAGGTGCTTTCATGAACCTTGAAATAAAAGGCCCACTCCTTTAAATGTGGCCACTCAGTCTGAAATTTTCATGAGACATCATCATCATGAATTTGCTATTGTTTCATACTTGACTCACAAAACTTCACAGTCTCAAGAAAACAGAATAACTTGAGGAAAGTTACAAAGAAAAAGAATGATCAGGGTTCCTTGAACAGTACTTGAGAAATAATGACACAGAATAGTGCATATAAATGAACCCAACTGCTCTTCATTTCAGTATTTCTTTCTTTTCTACATTGAATTAGCATAATTTTGCACTAAAGACAAGCAAATCAGGTGAAAGGAAACTGATTTCGCTTCGGCATATTAAAAAGTACAACGTGTTACCCACACAGACCAAACTCTTCAAAACAAAGTACAGAGAGAAGATGCTGAAAGACAAATTATTTATCCAAGTTTATTCTCAGAGAGCTAGAGTTCAGGAACTTGCTCTGTGCCACTGGAAGCAATACTTTGTAGAAGAGAAATTGTAGAAGAGAAAAGTTTGATTTTTGAAAATTCTTTTCATTCTCTATTAATATAATTGTAGGGCAGCCACGGGAGGAGTGAAGTTCTGGGCTCATCTCAGGTCCTCAAGCCATTTTTACCTCCAAACAATGACTGTGGGGTTGCTTCCTAGGCAATACTTTGAGCTCATCACACTCTCCCCATCATTCAAGATCCGTCTCAAATTCTACCCGTCCACTTTTTTTTTTTTTAATATTTATTTATTTGGCTGTGCCGGGTCTTAGTTGCAGCATGCAGGATCTAGTTCCCTGACCAGGGGTCAAACCCGGGCCCCCTGCATTGGGAGTGTGGAGGCTTAACCACTGGACCACTGGAGAGGTCCCTACCCATCTACTTTTTTGGTTTTCTTTTTTAAAAATTTTATTTATTTATTTATTTATTTTTGGCTGCGTTGGGTCTTCATTGCTGTGCACCGACTTTCTCTGGTTGCAGCGAACGGGGGCTACTTTTCGTTGTGGTGCGTAGGCGTCTTGCGGTGGCTTCTCTTGTTGTGGAGCATGGGCTTTAGGCCCGTGGGCTTCAGTAGTTGTGGCACGTGAGCTCAGTAGTTGTGGCTCACGGGTTCTAGAGCGCAGGCTCAGTAGTTGCGGTGCACGGGCTTAGTTGCTTCCTGGCATGTGGGATCTTCCTGGACCAGGGCTCAAACCCTGGTGTACCCTGCACTGGCAGGTGGATTCTTAACCACTGTGCCACCAGGGAAGTCCCTACCCGTCTACCTTTTGATGGAGGCTTTTCTAAAGCCTTGTTAAAATGAAGGTTTTCTAGAAATAAAACCTGCTGTGTCCTATCCCCAGAGTTTCTGATTCATTCTGGAAGGGGGCACAAGAATTGGATTTCTGTGCTTCACCACTACTGATCGAAGTTAAAACAAAAAAAAAAATTCCTTTTAAATAGCTTTATAATTGTTTTTTTTTGTTGTTTTTTAAGGTCAGGTAAGACTTGCAGAGCCGCCGATATAGATTGCAATCGGCTGGGGGCTCCCGTACTGCACAAAATTTCAACAGTTCTAGCTGGAAGGGATGAACGTGAGTCTTGGGATTCATCGCGAAGGGGGAAGATATAACTGAATCACTGTGCTGTGAACCTGAAACTAATATAGCACTGTAAATCAACTATACATCAAAAAAATAAAAGTAAAAAAATTAAAATATCAATACATATAAACCTTTCTGGATATGCTAGGCCAAAAATATCAGTATCAATAAATCAATATCAATAAATAAAAACCCTTCTGGATACTCTGGGCCAAAAGCTCCCAGAACATCTAATTTGTGGCTTTACCCCCAGCATCTCCTGTGGAACATAGGAGGCCCGCAAGGAAACTGTTTGAATGAGTGAATACATTATCTTGAAACAAAATTGACAAGTAATTTAGCATGTTCACACTCCTGGGCAATTCACTTAAATGTTCCAGGCTCTGGTTTGCACAACTTGGCAATGAAGGGAACATATTAAAATATTAAAACATGAAAATTTCTAAAATCCCTTCCAGTGTAAAATGCTAGGTTTCTCTTGTTTTCCTCATTTCATCTTTTCCTTTTACAACCAAAGAAGAGTTAATTTGTTGGCAATTATCAGAGGTGAACTCTGAGAGGTCATTATCTCAGGGGCTACAGAATTCTAAAAAACACAGGAAACAAAAGAGGATCTCTTTTTGTAAGTTTCACGTGTTAAAAATCCTAAGTGATTAATGAACCATTGGTAAGAGAAAACAAATGTACCTTTTTATTTCTAAAAATAACCTCAAACCAGGGGCAGGTTTGCTCCCCAGAGGACATTTGCCACTATCTGGAAACACTTTTGGTTGTCACAACTCAGGGTTCAGGGTGGGGGTCCGGGTATAGATGCCACTGGCATCTCGTGGGTAAAGGCCAGGGATGCTGCTAAACATCCTGTTGGGTTGGCCAAAGATGTTACGGAAAAACCCGAACGAACTTTCTGGACAGCCCAATACAGTGCACAGGACAGTCTCCATGGCAAAGAATTATCCAGTCTAAATACCAGTAGTACCGAGGCTGAGAAACTTGCTTTAGATTATAGCAAAAAAGTAGTCTCTTCCATGGCTACTCCGTCCCTCTGCTTTATTTTATTTTATTTTTTTTTAGCGGTACGCGGGCCTCTTACTGTTGTGGCCTCTCCCGTTGCGGAGCACAGGCTCCGGACGTGCAGGCTCAGGGGCCATGGCTCACGGGCCCAGCCGCTCCGCGGCATGTGGGATCTTCCCGGACCGGGGCAAGAACCCATGTCCCCTGCATCGGCAGGCGGACTCTCAACCACTGCGCCACCAGGGAAGCCCATCGTCCCTGTGATTTTAATAGAACGATTATACTTTCAACCATTTATCTAGTTAAGCCTGCCAGGCACTATGCTAAACACAGCACATACATTATCTTATTTAACACTAACAAAACCCTGTGAGGTTTTTTTTAACATCTTTATTGGAGTGTAATTGCTTTACAATGGTGTGTTAGTTTCTGCTGTATAACAAAGTGAGTCAGCTATATGCATACATACATCCCCATATCCCCTCCCTCTTGTGTCTCCCTCCCACCCTCCCTATCCCACCCCTCTAGGTGGTCACAGAGCACCGAGCTGATCTCCCTGTGCCATGCAGTTGCTTCCCACTAGCGATCTATATTACATTTGGTAGCGTATATATGTCCATGCCACTCTCTCACTTCGTCCCAGCTTTCCCTTCCCACCCTGTGAGGTTTTGAAGATTAGTATTGATACATGATGTCTTAAAGAGATTACCGTAACTGTTAGGTCACACGCTGGGATTTGTTGAGTGTTTTATCTCCTCCCTGTGCCAGCTGTACCAGACAGGGCAGATGTGGAGAATAGATGACTGTTGGCTACGCAGGCAGTTGCTGTAGGGCAAACTGAAAAGGGTTGGCCCTTGCTAAGAAGGTCTAAGAAATACTTTTCCATACATGTCAACTACCTGACTTCAGAGCCTCTGCTGTTAGTCTTTATGCATAAATAATATCATAATGAACACCTTCAGGTACAGATTTTCAGATTTAAAAAGTTATTTCCTTAGCTTATTTTGAAACTATTGGCTTAAAAGGCCAGAGGGAATTGGTGATTGTAGTGGCTTCCCCTACTTTTCTAAAGTGATTTTCCAGAGTTGTGCCCATTTCCTGCACCACCATGAAGTTGTGAGAAAACCTCTTCCCATACAGTGACACCAGCATTGACTTTTGACATTTAAAACCAAAATTCTTGCTTATTTAACAAGCTAAGAAGTATGCATCTGAGCTTAAATAATAAGCAGGTGCTGGGATTTGTTACCACATATCCGGCTCCCAAAATGAGGACCACGCTGTGTAAGAACAATAAGGAGAAAGTTAAGCCAATACAAATAAAACTTGCGTTTCAAAGAAACGCATTCGTTGATTCAACAATGCAGTTATTTGTCTGATAAAGGCTAAGCCCCAAGAAAACATTCCTGCTGACTCTGTAAACACTATCTCAAATCTTTTGTTTAAATAAGTCTATGGAGAGCAAATGAGAGAATTGGATTTTATAGTTTAAAATGTTTTCTCTGATACGATTAGTGTCTTTTTTGCCCCATCCTAAAAATAAGGCAAAATAGATGCTTCCTAGGATACTTGTGGTTTGAGGTAGACGTCTACCCACATACCCCATAACTACCCTCCTGACAAACAATAATCATAATTATAACAGCAACAATAATAACACAATCACCCAGTCAAGTATTTTTAAAATATATAGTATATATATAATATGTATCATGGGATATAGTAGTATATCCCATTAGTGGATCATTTCAGTAGGTTTTTTTTTTTTTTGGCTGCATTGGGTGTTCGTTGCTGCGCGCGGGCTTTCTCTAGTTGCGGCGAGCAGGGGCTACTCTTCGTTGTGGTGCTCGGGCTTCTCATTGCGGTGGCTTCTCGTTGTGGAGCACGGGCTCTAGAGAGCAGGCTCAGTAGTTGTGGCACACAGGCTCAGTAGCTGTGGCACACGGGCTTAGTTGCTCAGCGGCATATGGGATCTTCCTGGACCAGGGCTCAAACCTGTGTCCCCTGCGTTGACAGGCGGATTCTTAACCACTGTGCCACCAGGGAAGCCCCATAGTAGATGTTTTTATGGGAGTAAAAGGAGCAACTGGACGTTGGCACAAGTAATGGGATCAGTAGTTTTGGGGTTTCCATGTATGTTTTAACCTAAGACAGATTGAACTACTTACTGAATAGTGGTCACACTGTATATTCAGGCTATTCAATCTTTCACTTGCCATTATCTCCTCAAAATAATAACCAAGGGATACCTACAAAGTATTCGAATAGAGCTGTCACCAGAGTCTTGCTGAGTGTTTGATCTCTCCTTAAACTAGTTGTGCAAGGCAGGACAGATGTGGAGAATCGATGATTGGTGGCCACCTAGGCAGTTGCTGTAGGGCAAACTGAAATGGGTTGGCCCTTGCTGAGAGGGTAAAAGAAATATTTTTCAATACTGAGAAGTAGGACGTTATTATACCTTCAAGCTTGGTGGCCTACTGGGAAGCCAAGGTAGCAACCAGGCCTGTCTGGTCCACACACAGCTAAGCAGTCCTCACCATCAGCACTAAAGCCTAAGGTGATGGCACATCCCTTGCGTGCCACACTCATCCATTCCTTTAAGGTTGATCAGTATCTCCAAATGCTGGGCCAAATGCTGTGAAGTCAAAGGCACCGTGACCACTGGCCCTCCACTCAACTCAGCTTTTCCCAACAACAGGCGGGCTGACTGTCTTCAAGGAGGTGATCTCGAGGTTCAAATGCATAAACAGCTGACCCTTGAACAACGCAGAGGTCAGGGGGGCAGACTCCCGAAAATCTGAGTATAACTTATAGTTGGCCCTCTGTATCCAAGTTTCCTGTGCGTCTGGGTGTCCTCTGTATCTGAGGTTTCCCTGTATCCAAGGTTACTCTGAATCCAAGGTTCTGCATCCATGGATTCAACCAACCTCCTATTGCAAAAGGCTGTAGTATTTACTACTGAAAAAAATCCGCATATGAATGGACCCTTGCAGTTCACGGGTCAACTGTATTCTCAGCAGAGGGCACTAGGATGTGAGTACCAGAGTCCTTCATAAGAGCAGAATTTGAGTGAGAGTAGGAGGATGAGAAGCTACCTGGAAACTTGCTGACGGCTGAGGGGAGGACTTCCAGGAGAGGAGGAAATGAAGCTGAGTCCTTGGCAGTGTCAACTGTAGCCCAGGCTTGACTGTGCACAGGAATCTTCTGGGGACCTTGTGAAGATGCTGATTCTGGTGCGGGAGGTCTGGGCGGGGCCCGAGATGCTACGTTTCTAACAAACTTCCAGGTGATATTGAAGCTCTCAGTCCAAGAACCACATTTCAGAAGCAAGGGTCTATTCCCATTCCTGCCGGATATGGCTGTGCCTCACGGGTTCTTTGCAAAAAAACCAAAAAGCAACAACAAAAAAAACCAAAGTAGAATTCAACATTGTTTGTGTTTGTCCCTCTCCCTACTTCTGCTCTTACAAGGGTAATTTTTAAAGCGCAACATGAAATAGTATTTAAACAAACATGTTTGAGATTTGTCATCAAATAGAAAGCATACAAGTTGAGGCTTGTAATTTTATTAGCAGGAGGTTAATAGATGTTATGCATGGGGTTTTTAAAAAATTGTTTTTCATGTTTTTTCTTGGCCACGCCATGCGGCTTGTGGGATCTTAGTTCCTGGACCAGGGATTGAACCTGGGCCCTCAGCAGTAGAAGCACAAGAGTTCTAACCACTGGACCACTGGGGAACTCTCTATGTGTTTATTTTATTTATTTAATTTTTTTTTGCGGTACGCTGGCCTCTCACTGTTGCGGCCTCTCCCATTGCGGAGCACAGGCTCCGGACGCGCAGGCTCAGCGGCCATGGCTCATGGGCCCAGCTGCTCTGCGGCATGTGGGATCTTCCCGGACCGGGGCACGAACCCGTGTCCCCTGCATCGGCAGGCGGACTCTCAACCACTGCGCCACCAGGGAAGCCCCCATGTGTTTATTTTATTTATTTTTATTTTATTTTATTTTATTTTTTGCGGTACGCGGGCCTCTCACCGTTGTGGCCTCTCCCATTGCGGATCACAGGCTCCGGACGCGCAGGCTCAGCGGCCATGG
>RJWK010020198.1:0-31691 GCA_004363435.1 Platanista minor
TTCAAAAGCCTGTCATAAAGTGTTCACTCAAGATAAATTTTACTCCATAATCAAACAAAATGAATCAATCAACCTTGAGTTTTAATATCTCAGTGTGACTAACAAAAATACTATTACACACATTTAGAATTGGTACACAAGGTATATAATTGTATATTAAGCACTGTCTTTACTTACATTTTAGCCAACAATAAAATGTAGGGTTTTTTTTATATGACAGCGTTACTTTTGAAAATTCACGTTGGCCCTATCGCCATTATTATATAAACAACTTAGATCCCTTTCTCCCTTTTAGTTCCACAGTCCTTTAAGATTGATTATACATTGAGAATATCCAGGATGCTAAAATGATATACAATTTACACAACATACCAAATCTGTTATTTAGAAAAACGCTGTCATTTTCTCAGGAGAGCTTATAATTACATTCCAACACCTATTTCATTATCACTCCAGTCTTGACTAAAATTAAGCAGAAAATAGTGTATCTGAGAAAACAGTTTAATTCTATTTCTGAAAATGAGTTCTTTCCAAGAAAATTCTGTTCAAATGTGATGAGATCCCCAGGACTTTATAAATTTGCAGTTACTAACTTGTTAGCCCAAATAAGTGGGGAGAGATATATTCATTCAGTGCCATATATACTCTATGAATATATGTATATTATGTATATGTATTCTATGATATATATATTTAGTCTGGATTTTATCCAAAATCCTAAGGATGACTTAACATTCTGGTGAAATATATACTATATAGACAAGATTTAAACACTTGAATATTCAACAAAAATAGCTGCTGAATCAATTGAGTAAATGTAGTTGAGTGTTTGTTGCCCCTTCTTCTTCCCGAATAGTTTTACTTGCTCATCGATTCAAAAAGCATAGCACACCTACTGTGTCCTAGTCAGTTCTGGAGGCTAAGGATATAGCAGTGAATAAAACAGTCAATGCTCCTTCATGAGACTGATAGTCTAGAGAAAAACACTAAGCAAGATAAATGAGTAAACTACAAAGTGTGTTAGATAATAAGTTTTTAGGAGAAAAATGGAGATGGAAATGTTTAAGAAAAGTAGTCAGATTCTGAATATATTTTGAAAGGATCTGAAGTCAAAACAAAAAGGAGTGTATGTTTGAAAACAGGGCTTGGGTCAAAATGTTTATTTTCAAAATGGGGGTGCGAATTGGGGATCTGTTACCTTCTATATCCTTCCATGGAAGTTTCCTCCTGAGAAAAGAAATGCATTTAATTCTAGTGTTCTTGTCATGTTTCTGATGATTTACATTCTCATTTTCAGTTCTGAGATTATGGTTTAGTAAATGGTCCTCAGACCCAATAAATTTATCAGCAGAGAATTTTTTTTAGCAAGTTAATCAAAATGCAGGCAAGACAATGGGATATGCTTGAAATAACAAATCACTTGATTACTTAATTAGGTTAGCAAGACAGCCACGAAATGAAACCCTGTCATTTTTTAAAACCTCAGTTGAAAATATTCTGGGTAATGACATGTACATTTTCAAGGAATAAAGAAAATTGGCCCTTTTGAAGGTTGCTAAAAGGGTGCCAGCTGTGTACCTTTCCAAGGAGTCCTCAGAGAACTCTGAAAATACATAAGGGATTGGTTAATTATCTTAAAATCTCAAAGAGCAGTCTAAGCTACACAATAATATAGTAAAGCCACATAAAGCCTCCTGATGTTTTATGGAAAGTCCTAGTTAGCCCAAGCTTTTGGATTGGTTGAAATTTTTTTGTTTTTTTTTTTTGTTTGTTTGTTTTTTTGCGGTACGCCGGTTTCTCACTGCTGTGGCCTCGCCCGTTGCGGAGCACAGGCTCCGGCCACGCAGGCTCAGCGGCCATGGCTCACGGGCCCAGCCGCTCCGCGGCGTGTGGGATCTTCCCGGACCGGGGCACGAACCCGTGTCCCCTGCATCGGCAGGCAGACTCACAACCACTGCGCCACCAGGGAAGCCCTGGTTGAAATTTTTATTTCCAAGCTCAGTATCAAACCCCTGGAAAGCTGTGATTTCAAATAAACCTCTGTTGTGTTTTTGCCTCTTAATATAGTAATCATAGTTTGCAAACTGAGTCATCATCTAGTGGAACTCTATCTTTGAAAAACATGTTTACTAAGAGAATACTAAAGTTACCCAAAGGAAATATAATAATTTTAAAAAATAGCTATTATTGAAGGTTTACTACCTTCCACTTGCTGTGCTTAATGCTTTATATGCAGTATAGCATCTTATCACAACATACCTGAGACATGTATTATTTACCCTGAAAAGATGGCCTGAGGAAGATAAAATACCTTGCCAGGTTCACACCAGAGAGTGAAAGGACTGAACCAGTAATCCAAACCCCACCTTCTAACTCTACTTGGATGTTTCCTGACTTACAAATCTAAAACCCCTTTCTAGAAATAGTATGACCTCTTTGGAAAACTTCTTTTTGAGTTGACCTCTTTTACTTTAATTTTCATAGCAGATGGAATCTTTTAAACTAAGATTTTAACTCTAATCTTGGCTTTTCTTGTAACAATCCTTCAACTCCCCTAAAAATGGAGGATGTAACAGCACCTGTCATTTGGAGCTTTTGAGACAATATTAACAGCAGGAACTAATTAGCATACTCTGGAAGTCAGATAGGGCTGGGAGTTCAGAGAGACTCTTTGGAAAGATACAATTTGAAATGTGTTCCCACCACCACCACCATGTTTATTCACATGGCCCCCTTATTCAATCAGCCAATCAGTAAACATCTGTCACTCCTCTCTCTGCATCCAGTGTCAAAAGAGTACTTTCCTAAAAGTGAAGAGGGCTTAGTTTAGCAGCCTCCCTTGCAATTTGCCAAGTGGAACTTTGCCAAAGCTTTCCCTCTCAACCCTATTATCTCCTAGAAACACCTACTTGTGCCTTTTTGAAAGACACCCAAATTTGAAACCCCAAATTTCCTGGACCTGCTTGAGCAATCCCATATTTAGGATCCCCATGTTAGAGGAGTGTAGTATGTGTCCCAGAATGCTAAACCCAGAAAAGAGGATTAGCAGCTGTGTGTAATACCATGTGGTCTGACTGAATAAGGTAGCAGGACTAGTACTCTGAGCTTACTGTGTGCTGGGCATATGCTCAACACTTGACAATCTTTACCCCATGATTCCTATGACAATTCTAAGAAATATATACTATCATTATCAACATTTTGCAGTCGAGATAACTATGGCTTAGAGACTTAAGTCAGCTAAAGCTCATGCCCCTAGCTACTGCAGGATTTAAGTTTTTATTTCTTTAAAAGTGGAAGATCAATGGCCTGTATTATACAATACCGTTATTCTGAATTCCCTGATTTCTACTTTAAAACACAACAGTGTCATTTTTTTTTTTTTAAGGATTATAGGTGCTTTTCTTTTGCTCTCCCCAGACCTATCCTTCCTTCAAAGGTAAAACTGTATACGTCATCTTTACAGCTTAGACAGTTGAGAAGTAGTTGAAACTGTCTGAAGTTGTCATCAGATCAGATATTCCTTATCAGAGCCCCTTGAAGAAGATAAAAGGACCAGCATGGTTATAAAAGCACAGCACAACAAAAGCCAAAGACCAGGTAACAGCACTGCACTGAAATGCAGCAGCATCTGCGTTTTCACTCCCCATCTTAACACACAGCAGAGCAGGGGGTTGGAAGGATTTGAATTCTGAATTTCTGTTACAATAACATCCGCCAAGAACAAGCCCTGAATGTACTATTTGTCCGCATAGAGAAAAACCAGGAGCTTATCATGCAGGTCTTTGTCAAGATAATCCCAACACCTGTTGTCAGGCTAAAGATTTAGATACTCCTGGATGAAATGCCAGTTCTGCTGTGTGCGGTCGGTCGAGGGAGTGTGGTTGAGCCACAAATTGCTTGGAAGCAAGCTGATTTTAAGTTGCCATGGCAAGAAGATGCAGACAATGAGAAGCCTTTACCTGAATATTTTCTATGTCTTGTTATGATAGGAATGTCCAGCTGAGGGGCACTTTTTTGGTACTACCAGTGACAAGAACGGATAAAATAATAAACACTAATTACAGAGTATTATAATGATGTCTGGGCTTCACCTCAGAGAGGCATAGATCTAGCTAGGTGATTACTTCTCTGACAGATAGGTTTTTCCATGAGATTTGAGGATGATGAGTCTAGTTTACTGACCGCTGATGAGACCACAGGGGAGGAAGGTCATGAGGCATGCTTATTAAGAACATTTTAGTCAACATGTGTTTCAATCAAGTTGTCAAGGTACCCAATTCTGGTTAAAGAAATGCTTCCTATGGAAATGACACAGTGATTCTCAGCCATGGGTGTCTGTTCCTTCAGGGAAAGGACGAAACAGTAGGAAACTGTTTTCAGTGTGAAGTGCAAGTTGTTTCCTGAAAAGGATGCCTTTGACTATCGTGCTCTGTTTCTTCCTAGTGTGAAAGACGGAGCCTGACCGTTTATTACACTTATATTCCCCGAGAGATTTATTTCCCCTACCAGTTTGGATTTAAGTTCCTACACAGTTCTGGGTAATGTTTAGAAGGTACTCTGACCTCAGGGGATTTTCCAAAGTACACAAATCCACGTGCTTTGTTTCTTTCTGCATCCTCTTGAGAATCTCCTCCCTTTCCCCACACCCGAACTGATTTTACCTGGAAAAGGGTGGCGGTAATTCTTGTTATTTTACCTATAGATAGTAAAGAATCTATAGAAGGAAAAAACAGGAAATTAGAGAATTCAGAGAAGTAAAAGAAATAAAGCTTTATCAAAAATTTGAATAGTACAGATGGGCTGCCCTTCTGGAAATGATCTGTCTTATTAAAATGATATGGTTCTAACACTTTTTAGCCCTGTTACGAGCATAAGGATTCAGAGAAAAAAATGGTTTAACACTATGGCAAATGATTCCTACTTCCAGCACTGAGTAGAGATTCCTGGGTTGTAATGAAGTATAAATGTCACAGTGCAGTCCCCTCTTTCACTTACTAAAGAAATTCAGATATTGTAGAAATGCAAGCACATCTGGACTGCTTGTAAAATATGATTTTTCTCCCCAGTAGACTGTGTGCTGTTTGGTACTACTGATCACCCGGTATCTTGTCTTCTATGAATGGTCTAAGGGAAATTTAGCCACACCTAAACAGAGCTCTTGCAATGTTTATTTGTAGCATAATAGAGGTCCTAATGTGCTTTGCAGAACAGACACAAATTTCCATTTCTTCCCTAACTATACTTCATCCTATTCAACATGGCACAAGAGCAAAATAAATTCATATGGTACAAATGGCTATTCAAGATACCAGGTTGTTTTTTTAATTCAAAAGAAGTGTTTTTCCTAAAACAAAAAACTCTGCTTCTCTAACTACCCTTTATGAACATTTTGCTGTTGTCCCTCACAGAATTTACAGAGTTAGACAAAACACACCATCGAATGATCAGAATTTAATTAGGTTTTTTGTGGTTGCAACAGCTTTCCGATTCTTTCATCTTATGAAGGAGTAAATCCCTAGATTACTCAGACACGTGAAAATAAATTTAACTACAGAGTGTTTTTATATTGCACCTCTCAGTTCTCATCCTGTAAAGCACCTGTGCCTTTCTAAAAGATGCGAATCCCTCTTTATTATTTTGATGAGCTAACAAGGTGAATTCATTTCTAGAACACTGTAAAAAGTCAGTTGTGATCAATGGCCCCAAGAATATAACCTCTTCTGGATCATACCTATGATTTGGGAAATCTCTGTGGAAACTAGAATATATAGAAGTGTTATTTGTGTTGTAGTCATACAACTAGAGGGTTTACCCTCCTCTGGAGAACTTAACATTGAGGGTAGGCTGAGAGATGATCGTTTTAATATGGAAGAGTTTTCATAAATAAAGGAAATTGAGTTTTTAGTAGTTGAGGCAAATTCTCCATAGCCATCAGTTTTTATCTCTGATTGAGTGCTGATCTATACAATTAACTCAGCAACTGAAGAAAAGTTCCCAGCTTTGAAAATATCCAGCAGATTTAAGTATTGTTATTTAGCATAACCACCTCTTAAATATGTTAATTGCAACTGCTAATAAATAAGCTTTTGTGTAAATGTCTTTATAGCACATATTTTATATACCAAATTGAAACCGAATATTATTGGATTAGACTTGTATGACAAAAATAATCTTTAGACAACCTCTTCCATGTCTATAATTCTCTAATGCTTGGGTATCAAAAACAAGACTAATTGAACAGGTTAGTGTTAAAATAAGTAGAATTTATTATCTACAGGGACCTGTAACCAGATTGGCCTGTATCTAGAATAAGTATAAAAAATATTCAGCTTGGCACTGGCAAGTAAAATTTGTGAGTTCAACAAAAAAAAAATTTTAAGTGGCTCCACATTGCCTAACCATATGGGTTATGGACAAAGATGCTATGGCACTGAGATGCATGACTCTTTTGACAAACATTTTTGACACTATCCTGGGAGCTCTGGAGCACCGTATACTTAGAGCCATTATGATGATTTTAATTTATAGTTCCATCATTTCAAGCTTTGAATAGAGGCATAAGAGCAAACAAAAATAAAACTTGATTCAGTTTTGTGGGCAGATGTGAGAAAACATCATCACTTATTATATGATAGATTTAACTGGCTTTCTCCTGAATTACATAGACATATGTATTAGGAACATAGACATGTTCCTAATCTGTTTATATATAGGTGTTTAATACCGAAGTCTTTGAATTGTGGTTTGATTGTTTATTCTTTTCAGCTAAGAGTTAGTCCCACTAAGCAATTTATAATAAATAGCTGATGGGGCTGGGGGCAGGGTGGTAATTGGGACTCAGTGTGGAACAAGCTATGTCCAAAAACAATTTTTTTCCCAAAACTTATACAGAGACAAAATCAGTTCTATATAAATGAGCTATTGGAAGTGAATTCTCAGGACTGTTTGTATATTTTGTTTTCTATCTATTTGTGGGTGCTCAATCAAGATTTATGTATATTCATTAATATTTCAAGTCTGATTAGCCTTTAAAATGTAACTTGAATCTTTATACTCATCCCCCCCCCCAAAATGTCACCCACAATTAAAATTAAAGTCGTGATACCAAAGTTACTGGTGGCAGAATGCCAGGATTTACAATTCAAAATGGTGTCAGGGCAAAATTACATATGCAGGCAATTATGGGATTTAGAATAAATTAGTGTTTTAGGCTAAGGTTACCAATTCAAGGGGAGCATCAATCAACTGTGGGTATTAATTCAATTACCTGTTTTTTAATTCAGAAAAATGTGTTGTATGTGAGCATAATAAATGAAAGAAATAAAGCCATGAATAGAATGTGCCACTACTGGTGTCTTAGGTGAGAGCATACGTGGTGATTCATAACTCTCCAAAAACTGCTGCTTTTCCCACTCTTTTCAGTTCACTGGATAGACTGGTCTATCATTAAATGAACCAAGCTAGAAAAATCTTGCAGTCAAAAGGAAAACAAACTTTGTTATGAAAACTCAGGCTAGCCCAAGATTAAGGTAGGGCAGGTGAATGTCATTGCCACGGTCCCTGATACTATCCTTGTGCTGTGAGAACTGCTACTTTAAATCAACACTGGCATATCCTGGGCCTTTAGTTAACCCGTAAGGGTTGTCCAGTCCATTACATTGCTATTAGATAACACTGCTTGAAACCATTCCCAAAGAAAGGTACCACATCCCTCTTCAGAGAATTAGTTGATTCTTGACAAACTATATGTATATATGTATATATATCAAATATAAATATATAATATAGATATATATTTATATTTGAAAATAATAAATTTCTAACCAAAAAAGGTTCACAAATTTAAGATCCCTTTGGAACTAGCCACACTTTCCCCCAAATATGTCTTTGGGGTTTTTTTTCTCCCCTTTTTGCTTGCTTTCTATTGCATGGACTATCTTCCTACCCATTGTACTTTTGTTGAAAATATTAATAACTACTCTGCATTCCTGAAATTCCCTAGTGTTTGAGTCTTTAAATATCTATTATGATCTTAATCTCTGAAACCTAGTAATGATTTACAAAAATTCTCAGTGCCCTTCCCTGTAGTAGCTTCTAGGCATCCATGCCCAGTCTCATTAATCCTGGGTCTGTGGGTGCCCCTGCAAGATCCTCACACTTGCTTCAGCTTCTCCATCCCCTTCCTCCCTCTCTTCCCCGGCTGTCTTGTTCGTGGTCAATGTTTCTGTAGTTCTACCTTGTTCTCATTCTTCTTGATTTCTCTCCCGACATTAACCTCACATATGTGAAAAACAGTCTATTGGAAGAGTAACCTATTGCAACATTTTATAAAGTCATTCTGAATGCAGTTGACATAAAGATGTTTGCCTGGTCACCTGCCTGTAGGGGATAAAGGAAGTGAATGTGTGATGGGAGACATAGGTATTATTAGAAATGACAATCATGGTTGACATCTTAAACTGAGATAACCTGTATTTATCTTATCTCCATTTTCAGCACTTCTGCTATCTGCACCCTCTTACCCATCTTATAACCTTTGAATATTTTATCTAACTAGTATCCTTTATAAAAGGAATATTTTTGCACATTATATGCTTTTGCTTGAAGAGACAGCAGTGGCCCAGAGAAGCCGCTGGGAATTAGTGGTAATTCATTTGTTAACATCTGCCTCTTTTTTCTACCTAAGCTCAGTGGAAAAAGCACTAAACCGAGTTCTAGTCACAATTATACCACAATTCAAACCATAGGCATGGGCAAGTCACACAACTTGTCCAGGCATCAATTTCTCAAATCAAAAAAAAATTAAACTGTTTGACATCTAAGGTTGCTTCCATTTTTAAAAATCAATGATTCTATTACTTTTTTTAGTTAAATAAGGTTTAGGAAGCTGGCCTATCAAATGAAGTTACTATAAAGAGCAAAAACAAGAGAGAAATGATTTCAAATACGAAGCTATGTGAGCTGTGCAGACATTTTGGGAATATTTCTAACCAACCTTAATCACTGTTGTGTTATTCTATTTTTCTATGTGCATTTGATTAAGGATGATGCACAAATGTTTCTTTTTATGTGCATTCTACTGGGATGCCAATTACGAGTTAACTTATTTTAAAGGTTGCTTGTAATGTCAATACAGTCTCAAGAAATGCCCAAATAATAGTTGCTAGGAGAGAGGCTAAAATGTCTATTAGATGATCTTGGAAACTTCTATAATATCTGCAATATTTAATTATGTATAGATCCAGACTATTCACGCTTAATATCCAAGTAACTGCTGGAATTAGAATGGTTTGACCAATACATACAATTAAGTGGACATATTTTAACCCTTTTCTTGGAAAGTTGATTTTTGTAATGAGCATTTTTAGGTGATATCTTTCATCCAGAAATCTTTGACATCTCACCATTAAATTCTCATGAACACTTAATGTCATTTTGTTACATTAAAACAAAAGACCCCTACATCCTGTGCACACTTTTTCTTCTACGTTGTACAAATACTTAAACACATGTGCATATAGCTGTAGGGGGAGTATCGATGGAGTGGGGTCAGAAAATATCTGCAGTGCACTCGTAACATTTTTCCAGTTCCTCGGTCACCATCTTTCAACACTTTCCTTTACCTGTGTCTTTTTTTCTCCTCAACATATACCCATCAGTACTTTGTCTTGCTTCTTTAAAAAAATAAATAAGGAACACTGATTTCAGGGGAAGGATTATATGCTTGAAACTATATACATTTTTGCAGCGGTAGAAATTTTTAAGAAGGGTATCCATACTCTATTCACAGAAAAACTTAAGAAATGGGTACTTCAAATCCCAATTTCCAGCACTAAATATATTATAAAAATTATACAAAGGAGATGATGTTCACGATTTCAGTCCCCTTTTGCTGAGCCTGTGACATACCTAAATCTTGCCATTTAACAAACTCCAAAGGAACTCATTTTTGAATGCTATTAAGGATATGTATTCACAATACTTGAAACTTGGCTATCCTGTGTTTAGAAAAATATGCTCGGTCAGTAGATTTATCCTACTTGTCCATTATTCTCCATGACTCTCTACTTGCAACAGAATTGCGTAATCAAGTTATTTCCATTCACATTTGCACACCCTGCCAAGAACTAAAAATGTGGAAATCAGTTCTCTGACTCACGGCACATTTATTAGATGATAGAAAATCTTACTAATCACAACTTTCAGCAACACAACGTCAGCCATAGTTTTTGTATAAAGACACTGAATCAACATCCCGTTGTAAAAATTCTCAGTAGTACAACGTATCTATACTCTTCCCAGTAACGTGTCCTCTGACAGTTCTAGAAAGCCCTAAATTAGACAGCCGATGAACACGAAGAACATTTTTAGTGATTTTTAGTGAACTTAAGTAATCTAAGATACTGCTGTTTGCTAAGCGCTTGATATAAATCGGTCACTGTGCTAAGTGTTACAGAGGAAAAACCATCTAACCCTCACAGCAACCCTGTGAGTAAGTACTCTAATCATCATCATTTCGCAGATGAGAAAGCTGAAACTTGAAGAGCTTAAGTAACTGCCCACGATTACACAGGCGGAGCTAGACGTCAAGTTTGTCTGGCTCCTTAATCATTCTATCTTGCACCCTAGCTTTGTTTATATTCAGGTTTCCTTTGCTATCTCACCATAAAATGCTGCCACCCTATCTTAATGGTTGAAGAGATTCAACTCCCACCTCTAGCACGTGTCATAGGACACAATTTTAAATGTAACTCTGGAAGTATCCAAGGATATTTAGCTTGATTGCCAAGTTCTATAGGTTGAATTCAGTCTTGCATGTGCTTCACCCTAGCCACCCAGTGCAAATTATGTCACCAGGAGCAAGGTGATAGTCATTACTTTCAAGATCAGTCACAGTCACTAGGCCCAGACGTTAAACAGTTGTATTCCATCAGCAGAGGGCATTAGAATCTCCGGGGACACTTGTTAAAAAGGCAGGTGCCCTGGGCTTCCCTGGTGGCGCAGTGGTTAAGAATCCGCCTGCCAACGCAGGGGACACGGGTTCGAGCCCTGGTCCGGGAAGAACCCGCATGCCACAGAGCAACTAAGTCCGTGCACCACAACTACTGAGCCTGCACTCTAGAGCCCGTTAGCCACAACTACTGAGCCCAGGTGCCACAACTACTGAAGCCCATGTGCTAAAAGCCCATGCTCTGCAACAAGAGAAGCCACAACAAAAAGTAGCCCCCCCCCACATGCCACAACTAGAGAAAGCCCGTGTGCTGCAACGAAGACCCAACGCAGCCAAAAATAAATAAACAAAATAAATAAATTTATTAAAAAAAAAAAAAAATGCAGGTGCCCTGACTCAGCATCTCTGGGATAGGGAATTAAGTATCTGAATGTAACAGCTCCTGGTTATTCTAATGCAAAGTCCTGAAGAATCACCCTCTGAGAAACACTAGCTTAAAAACATACAACACAAAACAAAGGACGAAAGTGGTTTTTGGAAACAAACAGTAAAAGAAGGTTTCAAAAATTCCTTCCCAGTTCTAAAATGTATATATCTGGGGATGTCAGGATCATAGTGCTCAAAAATTTTGAAAAGCCCCCTAAGAGCGCAAAAACCTAGTTTAATAAAGAATGACACAGTCCATAGGTCATTAACTCCAAAGGATGTATTAGTAAGATGGCCAAGAGCTAACATGGCCCATTTTCATTATTTTCTGAATGTGGAAAAGATGTTGCCAAGAGCAAAGAAAAGACATTATCTTTTGTAACCACTGAAATAGAATCTTTAGCCGATCCCCCAACAGTTTTGAGTAGACAGTAAGAATTACACATGATTACACCACTTAGGTAAATGAGAGAAAGAAATAAATGGATTTATTTTTATTCAGGATGGCTTATTTGTTGTGATCAGAAGTCAAGGAATTTTAAACTACCAAGGAGTGAAAACCTTCATGCGAGGTTTGGGAGACAACAGACCAACTAAAAATAAGGCCATCAATGCAGCAATTTTGTAAGCAACATGGCAAATATCAATACACTGTTGAAAGCTCTGCAACTTGTATGCCTTGTAAATTCTTCTCCAAATGTGCCACGTCCACACAACGTGAACAGCATGTGTCACCACAGAAACATCGCTCTTTGAAGCATGAGTGGACACACGAGACGTGACAACATGCTATTAATCACTGTTTCTCCAAAGAAGGAAGAGTTTAGATATTGTTCCATGAGACTATCCCCATGGCCACCACGTTTCCAATCTTCTTAAAATGTATGTTTGAGAAACCCCAAATCGGCAAGCTTCCACGGGAATACACTTGTGGACAACAATTTGAAAAACTAGTAGTTACAAACCATTTTCTAAAAAACATCCTCGTTTCCTCTCATACCTACAAAAACCACATCAACTTTTGCCATTGTGGGAAAACTACATGTAATAGGAAAAATAAGGATAGAGAGTTCATAATTTATAGTAAAGCTATCAGCTGTACAAAGATTTTAAGAACACAGCAAATAATGCTTACTGCTGATACATAAGTGAGAATATTCACAGGTTTACAGCAAATGAGGACAGAAGATGGAGAACAACTCTTTACTTCCCACTTGACCCCATCTGTGACGTACAATTTACTTGGAGTATGAAGAACAAAGAGTAGAGAAAGACTATCGAGAGATAAACCAATGTAAGCTGACGCAAAATTTTAAAAGACATATGTATATATACGTATATATGTATGATGTACATAAAATAAAGAGATGATTCACTTTAGTCTCTCTAGTTAAAGAAATCCAAATATATCTACTCTGACCCTGTCTGGATAGACAATCCTGAAAGCACTTCTTTAGACTTCTCTATCAGCCTCCATCCTCCCCTACCCCGTCCTGCTCTTATTTCCTCTGCCCTTTGGGGAAGGAACAAAGACTGACCCCCTCCCCCGATATTCACCCCTCTGCCAAACCCTAACATCTCTCTAGTCTGTCATTCTGGGATGGTGAGAACCAGAAACAGCTGCCATTTCAATGTATACCTTCTTTCTGACTAACCTGAAAGCTATAACAGGGACTGCATTGGAGAGGTGATGTATTATTTGGCTGCAATCTGCTCTCATACTTTACATCTGGTCACATGTATTATTTAAAATCAGACAGATATATAAACTGTTGATGTAGCCCAGATAGCTGGGTGATAACCAACTGGTAAATGCTAGGGGCATATAGCTAGGCATTAACGTGAATTGCAATGGGCCTGCAGATATGAATATGATTTGGGATATCACCAAGGCACCTGTCAAAATGGAAATAATATTGCTTTTACTGAGGAGAAAAAAGACTGAAAAGAGTAAAAATGCAACCAGAAAATTACAGGAAGAAACTCACACAGTAAGTAAGATTTATCAGTGTTTATCGATTGCCTACACAGGTTAAAGATAGATTGCTATGACAGTATATAAAACAGTCTGCAGGATGACTCAGTATCCAAATATGAACCCATTTAAACTCATAAAGATCAATACCAGTCAGAAGTTGATGACACATAACCCACCCTTTATTCTCACATCTCCTCTCAAGAGGTTAACACATTTCAGAATTAATACATTTAAAGATGCTTGACTATTAGGATAGGAATTCATCTATTTGGCTTATGTTAAAGAAAACTTGTTTCAGCCCACATCAATAAACTGTAATACCTAACTAGAATTCATCAAAACAGATTTCTACTGCATCATTTCAAAAAACCAGATGTTTTACCTCTTACTCAAATGCTAAAACATCTGGACCATAAATTTTATCTTACCAATGACATATCTACACAAAAGAATTGTTTTGCTATTGAGTGTATTTAGTCATTAGATGGACTGCCTGTCTACATAAAATTACCTCCTTAATTATCAGTAGAATTAAGATTAAATAGATTAGGGCTTCCCTGGTGGCGCAGTGGTGGAGAGTCCGCCTGCCGATGCAGGGGACACGGGTTCGTGCCCCGGTCCGGGAGGATCCCACATGCCGCGGAGCGGCTGGGCCCGTGAGCCATGGCCGCTGAGCCTGCGCGTCCGGAGCCTGTGCTCCGCAACGGGAGAGGCCACGACAGTGAGAGGCCCGCGTACCGCAAAAAAGATTAAACAGATTAATCTCATGATAACCCAAATGTTTTAAAACTACTTACACACCACTCAGTTTTTTATATCATTTCTTAATGCCAAGATGATTTTAAAGGACCAAATACATAATTGGCATTGAACACATCTGTCAAATGAGAAAAAAGATGTAGAGAAGACTGGTTACAGAGAAGACATCAATCAACAATTCCTCTAAATGATTTAGTTGTTTAGTTTAATTAGAGAGCTCCACATTTATTACAGACTTCAGTAGTAAACTTTGATTCATGAAGTAAAGAAATTTCTTCTCCTAGTCTATATATAGTATACACTTTACTCAGAGTATAATGAAAGGAGAAAAAGTACAGGAAGCATACCAAGGGGGAGTAAAACGATTTAAATTGATGCATATCATGTCAAAAATAAAATACCTTATAATAAACTTAAAGTTTTTATTACCATACCACACTTGGTAAAGCAAACAAGTATCCAGATTTTCCTAAATTAATCCTTAGTAATAAATTCAGGGAGACTTACTGTTATAGTCCACAAGTCAACCATTGACAATTTTTTTTTCATTGACAATTTTTATTATATTATGGCTGCAAAATACTGAATAATAGTTTGTACACTAAATTGGTTACTATATCTAGGAATATAACTTTTAACAGGTTAATGTTCAGATATGAAGTTATTTATAATCATTTCTAAACCAAATATTTTAATACTTTAGAAACTGAGCTATTTATTATGTTTAACACTTTATAGGGTCCAAACAGATTTCCAGGTAACAGTAAGGGATCTTTATACTGATGGCTAGATTACCCTAGTACAGGAAGGTGGGTTGCTGTGGTTTCTGCCCTACACTGATACTTTTTCACTTGAATACATGTTAGGAGAATATATTTGATAATTTTGTAGCATATTTAAAGTAAATATTAAATATCTAAATATTAAGTTGAATATTATTCCAGTCTTTCTCAATCCTCTCAGTACAGAATCACCGTAGATTTTTAAAATATAGATGCCCAGGCTCTATCCCAAGAGGAACAGTCAGCTGAAGGTCCCAGGAAGCAACTTTTTTTTTTTTTTTTTTTTTTTTTAAGTTTCCCCGGTCGATACTAATCTAATACAAAACCAGATTAAATTCTTTTTCTGATTGAGAATAAAGGGATAGAGCTCAAGGAATAGAAGTTCTATAAATTCATATATATCCAGGCTATGGGACATAATCACAGAGTAAATGGAGAAAATCGTAGCTAAAATATTAATACTTTGTGTCGCTTGGTTAAAGGCTGACTTTTTTTCAGACAGTCTGTCAAATACTTACTGAGCATTTATTTAGTGCCAGGCACTATCATATAGACACGCGGAATAGAAAGTTAACATGATCATTCACCCTTAAGGACTTACATTCAAGTAGGGAGAGATAATAACAAACAAAACCAACATAAGAGTAAGATAATTTGGGGTTCTGGTAAGTGCTAGGAAGAAGACCAACAGAATAATGTAGAGGGTGAATGTGGAGGGTTGACAGCTCTGGTGAACAGGGACATTTGAAAATCCGGAAGAAAATTTTTCAAGCAATAAGAAAACTGCCAAGCTCCTGAGATGGGAAGAAATGTTGTGTGTTTGAGGAATATCTAAGAGGCTGGTGTGGCTGGATCTTGGCACACCATTGAGAATGTGTAGGGAACTCGGTCTGAGAGACAGGCAGGAACCAGCTCTTGCAGGAGCTTAGAAGCCTTAGGAAGGTATTCGCTTGCATTCAGTTGCACTGGGGAGCTAGCCATAAAAGGGTTTTCAGTGAAAAAAAAAAAGACAATGGGGAGATCTGCCTGCACGTTGGAATGTTGTTCTGCTTACCCTCTAGAAGAGGGTCTGCGGAGGGGGTCAAAACCGTGGACAGCATCCTCGTTCCACCAAGATGATGGTGGCTTGGTACTGGGAAGATTCTAACTGATCCTCTGTCTCAAGTAATGATTTTTCTTCATCATTCTTTTAGATCAGAAACACCATACTACAAGTCTTAAAGATGTGGCTGGGTGGGGGGATACAATTAATAGAGAAATATATCAGGATGGTTCCTTTTGTGTGTGTGTGGTACGCGGGCGTCTCACTGCTGTGGCCTCTCCCGTTGCGGAGCACAGGCCCCAGACGCGCAGGCTCAGCGGCCCAGCCTCTCCACGGCATGTGGGATCTTCCCGGACCGGGGCACGAACCCGTGTCCCCTGCATTGGCAGGTGGACTCTCAACCACTGCGCCACCAGGGAAGCCCCAGGATGGTTCCTTTTTATAAGTATATGTGACATTCTAATCCCAACAGCTTCCAATCTAGGAAAAGCTTACACAATATTTTCCACTAGCAACTGTAAATTCTGTGTTACTACATAGCATTGAAATCTCTCAAGTTTGTGTCTCAGAAAATTGTTGAGGTGGATGAGGTTGTGTTAATGCAACAAACATTAGATTCTGAATTGCTGTTTAAAGCTGAAAGTTGGGCTTCCCTGGTGGCGCAGTGGTTGAGAGTCCGCCTGCCAATGCAGGGGACACGGGTTCGTGCCCCGGTCCGGGAGGATCCCACATGCCGTGGAGCGGCTGGGCCCGTGAGCCATGGCCGCTGAGCCTGCGCGTCCAGAGCCTGTGCTCTGCAGCGGGAGAGGCCACAGCAGTGAGAGGCCCGCGTACTGCAAAAAAAAAAAAAAAAAAAAAAGCTGAAAGTTGACCTAACTGAATTAATTTCTAAATACGAAGTATTTTCCTGTTACTATCAATTATATTCCATCGGTCATCTATTACATCTCAGAAAGCGATCAGTATGCAAGGTTGGTCTGATCCACAGAAAAAGAGAACATGGGGATAGTAGGGCCCTTGCTACAACAGAGCTCAGCCCTTGCCTAGGCTGAGCTCCTCTCAACTACCAGGGGAAATCTGTTCAAATGCTATTGAAGGAATTTCACACTTTAGGTGGATAGAATACTAAGGACTATGCTCTGAGTTCATGGCAATCACTACCTTGTATTTAATAACTGATGTGGCTTTTCAGCAAGTACTGTCTTAAAAAAAAAAAATCCTTTGCCCTACTGTGTTCAATTCTTAACTTACCTCTTAACTTAGCCTGGCTTTGTATTGTCAGCCAACTTAATTTTCCTGATGACAGAGATCAGGTCATATGGCACATGCATCTTAATGCCTTATTATGGTGCAAAATATGCAATAGGAAGTCAGTAAATATCCACTGAACAAAACACATTTAATACAATACGGTCCCTCTACTCCAGAAGCCGAGAATAGATTTTAAAATATGATTGAATCAGTGTTAATGTATATTATAAATCAACATGTATAAAGTTTCATCAATAACAAACATGTACCAAAACATTTGCAAATAGGATTTATGGATGAGGAAAGTTTTCTGGGAGAACTCACCTAAATTCGTATTTCAAAAAGAAAAGGGCATGTTTTATAAACAATGAAGTTTGAATAGAAGGGAGAACTTGATATTGGAAGCCAGGAAGACCATTTTTTCTGTTTCACGATTCCCTTAATATTTTCTGTCACAGCCCTTCTAGTTGGTCTCTCTCCAGACCTCTACTTCAAATCACTGTCCAGCTCAACATGCAGATTAAAGCATGTAATTTCAGAAAAGCGTCTCTGTATTTCTGCCTACTTAATTTCTGCAACATTAATACACAGTCCAGTACTGCCGTGCTTGGTCTCCTTTGAAATCCTGCTATCTTAAAATCCTATAATTTCAAAGATATTTCTTTTCTTAGGGAATTGGGATAGGGCAGAAATGAGAAGGAATATTGATCCTTTCTTTGGTCTTTAAGTTTTAGAAGGGTTTTTGATATTGTTATCTTTAAATGAATATTGATTGTCATAGGACATTTTAACAAGTGACCTGTGGTCATTTGAATAACTTTTTGGCCTTTTAAAATTTCACTGTCTTCAGGAGATAATTTCAAAGAAAGTATGATAAAAGTAAAAATTCAGATGTGATGGTTCTCTTTAGAAATTATATTTTCTCTAGAATTCAAGTGTTCAAATATGTTGCCAAAAGGGGAAAAATAAAACCTTCAATGGCTTTATTTATAATAACTAGACGGTTCCTAGTATTACATTTATCTCATCTTCCATTACTTATTAGGAGAGAAAGCAGATTAAGTCTTATCAAGCACATTTGATGATTGCTGCCAGTTTGTTTCTAAAGGCACCTTTGCATGTATAGATGAGGAAAGACTAAAATTCCCACAGAGTAGATATTACAGAGTAAAGAAGTGGCTCTCAAACTTTGGCGTAATTCAGAATCATCTGGAGGTCCGGTTAAAACGCAGAAATGCAAAACGCTCTGCTGGACAAACCACAATGACTTGAATGAAAGCCAGCGGTTTATCCAAGTACATTTCTCTCTAAAGCTAAGATGAGTAGAACATACCTAGTCCCCCACCTTCTCTCCTGTCCTTGGGCCTCACTTCTTCAAATATTGAAGACACTAGTCATACCCTCCATCGACTTCAGACTCCCCACTCTACTCTTATTCCCCTATGCCTGACTATCCTTAATGTTTACTGACATAGTGTGATGTCAGAGAGAGAAGTGGGCACAGAGACCTGAGGCAAGATATCCATCTGAGCCATGACTTCTCCATCAAAACATAAACATCTACTTCTCCTGGCTATTGCTGATGACTTAAAAGAAATGATAATGTGTACAGAAGCAAGCATGACACCCAGCACCCAGGAGGCCTTCTTCCCTACTGCCTGCAAAACGAGTTTCCTTTCCATCCTTCTAGAACTTCTGGGCCCTACATGCCATCACATTAATCTCCTTGTCAACTCTACTTTGTACAGAGTGTGCCAGGCAGAAAGTAGGAGAATGAAGGTAGCTAGGCAGGGTTTTCAGTTTCTCAGAAAGCAAAGAAGCACAAAGGGGGTAGATTGATTGCTGCTTGCAGGAAGGTAGAGCGACAGAACTCAGAGCTCTAGAGCCTTACGGCCATTCTCATCCCCTCTGTCTGAACAGCTTATCTACAGGTAACCATACCATCTGGCGCAACACAACACATGCAACCACCTAATAACGCTTGATACCAAGTTTTAGACCAAGGGCACATTGCCGAAAGGCCGGTGTTAACTTTGCTCACCCTCCCTAACTCGCTGTTGTCTGCGCCATTGCCATGTATCCATAGGATGCCCTAGTGTATTTGGTTTCCATGAAGTCCACGTGTGAACCTAGAAGAACTAAACCTCTAATCCAAAAGTGGAACAAATATCTTCCTTATATTTTCATTTGCTCCTTTAGACCAGGGGTCCCCAACCCCCGGGCCGCAGACCCATACCAGTCCACGGCCTGTTAGGAACCAGGCCACGCAGGAGGAGGTGAGTTGGGGGGGGGTAAGCAAGTGAAGCTTCATCTGCTGCTCTCATCGCTCCCATTACCCCCCAAACCATCCTCTCCCCAACCCTGGTCTATGGAAAAATTGCCTTCCATGAAACCGGTCCCACGACAACAAGGTTGGGAACCGCTGCCTTAGACAAGAGCACAATAATCTACGGATGCAAGTCATCATCCCATCAAGTTTGGGAAGCACCACAGTAGCTGTTAGGGACATGTCATCTGGGTGCCAGCTCTAACAAACAATGTGACCTTCAATAAACCTTTACAGTTTCTTGTGTCTGTGACCCCCATCTGGAAGATGGACCTAACGCTGCCTGGCTAATCTATTTTTTATTGTTATTATGCTATATCAAAATGCTTCAAGAAGTCAAACATGGGCAAATGTAACACTGATGGTTAATTTGAGTGAACTCTTAACTAGCAGTCAATCATCAGCTTTCATATATACCACATATCAAGAACATGCCATAAAATTCCCATTACACTTTCACTTGGCATTCAGGAAGCTAGTGATATAAACCCCTTGATAATATAGCCTGAGACAAAATCCAGGTTGGTCACCTCTTCCACTCTGTAATGTATGTCTTTTCTGAGTACTTTTGTTGGCTAGCGGATTTCTGTAAAAAGAATTTTACTCTTCAGTTTTATTTTATTGCTCAGTAGGAGATTACCACATGAAAGCAAGCCATTAAAAATAATTAAATTGTAAACTTTTTAAGAAGATAGGGAAGGTGGACTGGTATATACTCATAGCACTGTTTGCAGAACGAGTACTGTGGCACTTTCAGAATGGTGGGGAGCTTCACAGAACCTTCTGACACTGGTGTTGACCCTCCAGCTTGGGTCAATCTACACTCCACCCCTCACAAGCTCAGATAATAAGAATTCCTCCCGCGGAAAGTTTCCGCAAGGCTACGGACAAACCCCCTGGGACTAGCTCTCCAGGCTTGTCTGAAGCTCAGCCGCTTCTCTCGAGCTGCCATATCACACTTGACCAGTAGGTGCTGCCATTTCAGCACGTATGATTTTCCCTTCCAGTCCCAACACAAGTTCAAGGTTTCCAGCTTTGGGAGATAAAACCTGGGTTTCAGGTTTGATGAAGTCTTTTTCATTGTGGTTACCTAGGATTGAGCCATTCTGAGAGCTCTAGTTTCTGTTCATGAAGCAAACTGAAAACAAGGCAGCCCAAGAACGACCCTGTTGGATGGGCAGCCTCAAAGGGCAGATTTTTCACAGGTGTCTCCTCTGTGCTGCAAGCCTAAATAGCCCCCTAAGTTCAACTGCCTTGATGCCGGAGGCGGGGAAAAAAACGAAACAAAACAAGAGAAGAGCAAGCTCAGTAAAGCTTACGGCTCTGCAAGGGCTCTTTTGATACAGACATCTCTGTGAATGCTCATTAAGTCCTCAGTGTGTGAGGCAGGACTTAGGGAAGAGTCAAAATGAAGATAATAAGACACCACATCCACTCATACCGACACATTTGTAAAGCATTCTGGATACTCCAAGGAAATTCCACGCCACTCGCCCCTCATATTAAGGGCCTGAACTAGCTCTTCTAGTTAAACCACAGGCCAGATGAACAGTCACAGACTTGGGAGATAGTTTTGTTATAACATTGACCACAAACAAGACTATTAAAAAAGCAACTCAGAGCATGGTCCCCATGACCGAAAGCCTGTTGGGGTCTCTTCTTGAGCAAACAGCAGCCCCCACACACCATAAATATTCAATACATCAGACATTAGGTGATAGGTATATGTGAGAAAAAGCCAGTAAGTTCCATTTTCCCAGTGCTTTATATTTACTGGAAAACACTCATAAGAAAAAATTTATCCTCAGACTTCAAGCAGAACTTGAATGGGAATGAAACCTCGTATTAAGGTTCTCCAGAGGAACAGAACCAAGAGGATGGATACGTGTGTCTGAACAGGAAGAGAAAATTTAAGGAAGTGACTCACGAAATTGTTGAGGTTGGGAGGGTAGGCAGCAGGCTGGAGAACCAGGGCAGGGTTGATGTTGCCGCTCGGAAACCCGACAGCAGTCTGCTAGCAGAATTCCCTCTGCCCTAGGAAAGCTCAGCCTTTTTCTATGATGGTCTTCAATTGGATGTAATCCCACCCCGATGACCTCATCTTATCTTAGCTCCCTATTTAAAGACCCCATCCCCAAATATAGTCACATTCTGGGGTCCTACTGGGGGTTAAGTCTTCGATATACGAATCTGGGGGACATGATTCAGCCCATAACAGGCCTGAACGAGTATCATGATCTAGAGATTAAGAAAGAAAGAGGTGGAGAGAGGTTGGTTAAAAAAAAAAGAATAAACGTGTGTGATTCTCCGCCCGTGGTCCCAGCATCAACAACACCTAGAAGTTGTTAGAAAGGCGAATCCTCACATCCCACCCAAGATCGACTGCATCTGTGAGTGGAGCGCAGCAATTTGTTTTTCACAAAGCCCTCCAGGTGATCCCAATGAAGTCTGAGAACAACTATCTTAGAAGTTTCTTGATTATAACAACAATGCCACCTGAGAAATTTTCCGACCAATGTGGCTGTCAATAGTGTTTAGTCTGTCTTTTCTTTAAATATGAAGCTGAGTCATATTTTATAAAAGGGCCTTGAAATCCATTTTACTCTTATAAATTGGAACTGAAGCCAGAGCTCCAGGGATAAGCAGGATAACAACACTGCAAAGGGACTTGGCCTCTGAGTACAGATTTCACAAGGTGAAAGCAAAGCTGTAGGGACCCGATAAAGCTAATTTATCAAGTACGAGAGCAGTCTAATAGCTATCTGGCTGGCTGGAGGCCTCCCAGTTACCTAATGCAATTCCCATGAATGGCAGACTAATTTAGAATGGTTGATCTTCACAAAATTCATTCTACTCTCCCTCTTAAAAATGAAAAACTAGAAATAGAACTAAGTGGTCACTTTTGAGCAAGAATCAAATTTAGATTATGCTACACTTGGCCCCCAAATATCCTCTTCACCCTCAGAACATTAGCCTCTACAAATACACTGGATAGTAAGTGTATTTGGCCATGCCTCTCACCAGGCCCTTTAAGAATCTGCACTACTGGGGCTTCCCTGGTAGCTCAGGGGTTGGGAATCCGCCTACCAATGCAGAGGACACGTGTTCGAGCCCTGGTCCGGGAAGATCCCACATGCCGCGGAGCAACTAAGCCCGTGCACCACAACTACTGAGCCCGCGCTCTAGATCCCGCGTGCCACAACTACTGAAGCTCGCGAGCCCAGAGCCGGTGCTCCGCAACAAGAGAAGCCACCGCAATGAGAAGGCTGAGCACCACGAGGAAGAGAAGTCCCCACTCACTGCAACTAGAGGAAGCCCGCGCACAGCAACGAAGACCCAACGAAGCCAAAACATAAATAAATAAAAATAAATAAATTTAAACAAACAAAAAAAGGAATCTACAGCATCAGGAGCAAACAGTTTGAATTCACCTGTGAGTTATTTCCAAGCCTTGGTGGATGGTGAGATATATAATACAACAAGGATACCCATAACTTTTTATCTGGAAAAGTCAGCTTCACCTGAGGCTTCTTTGATGACCCCTCTTGAAATCGGAAGAGGATCTGATTTTCTATGTTCCTTCGATTCTCTTGCACATGGCCTGCACAGAGGTTTCTGTTTCAGAGTGGTGGTTCATGCAGGACACTCAGAGTAGATGCACCTTGCCGTCTTCTTTTCCTCCATCTTTGACCACATCTCCACCTCACAGAGACCTCTTCTTTCCAGTTCCCTCTTCCGGCAAACAACAGTCTTCACTTCCTTAATCCTGTTCACACTACCTTCTAACACTGGCCACCAAAAGATGCTGCTTCCAGAACAGGGTGACAGGGATGCTCAAATGCATGGGAGAATATTCCTGACTCTCACTGGGAATCAGTTTGGCCTGGGTATGACAATTGAATTTACAGCAAATGCATGTAAAGGCAGTTCTGGGTGAGCCACTCTGAACAGGAGATGGCAGTAGCGGCCAAGGTATCTGGGCACCCTTCTCCAGTCCTCCTAACAAAGGGTGTTATTTCCTGTCTGTCAATTCAGAGCATAGTTTTGCTCACCAAAGCCAAGCTGTGGACTCCACAACTATTGAAGGGCTAAAGATTGCTCAAATGGAAGGCTGAACAACCAAATGAGCAAGGTGGGGAGCTGTTACTAATTCTCACCGCCAAGGAAAGGAGGAGCCCCAGAAAGCACAGATGCTCCTCCTTAGATTGGCATCAATGGAAGTTTGGAAAGGATTTGAGATCTAGTGCACACTCTTACGGTGACTTTGAGCAAGTTATTTAGCAGAATTGATTCAACCTGTGACCTCATGTGGCTTAAGGGGGTAAGGGGGTCCTCCTCGCAGACTTCACAAAGCGTCAAATAAGATAAGATCCAGGAAAACCTTGTAAACTATGACGTGCTATAAAGCATTTTTGTTGGCTTGTCCCCGCACCTCCAAATGTCCTAGACCACTTTTTTTTCCTTTTTTTTTTTTTTTTTTTTCATCTAGGTTATATGGCCAGAAGCTGTTTGACCATGGGTCTATTATTTCTCTGATAATTATAAATTCCCAGAGAGCTACGGCACACAAATTACATTGTAATAGCTCTAAATTCTTTGCTTCATCCTGAGTCTACAATTATGCTCTCACCCAGCCTCCTGTCATCTGTTGTCTTGATTTATGAGAACTTCTGTCCTCTGATCTCTTCATTTCTTACCCCGGCCTCCTTTAAAACTTCTGAAATGTGGCTGCAAGGTCAAATTTCTCATCGTGCCAGCATTACATTCTCAGGTGTGATCATTACTGTCTTAATAAAGCAGGCAGTTAGTTCCACAATAGTCTAATTCACTAGATAATGGCTCAGCCCTCACTATATAATCCCCATCCTGTCCCTTGCTAGGACTCCAGAACCACTGTGTTGTGGTTTGAAGTATCTCTTAATTTGTCCCATGTATTATTTAAAAATTTATTTCCAGGGCTTCCCTGGTGGCGCAGTGGTTGAGAGTCCGCCTGCCGATGCAGGGGACACGGGTTCGTGCCCCGGTCCGGGAAGATCCCACATGCCGCGGAGCGGCTGGGCCCGTGAGCCATGGCCGCTGAGCCTGCGCGTCCGGAGCCTGTGCGTCTGGAGCCTGTGCTCCACAACGGGAGAGGCCACAACACTGAGAGGCCCGCGTACCGCGGGAAAAAAAAAAAAAAAAATGTTATTTCCAGTCAAGTACATGATGAATCAAGTGCTGCATATAAATTAGGAAAATATAACCAGTTTCACCTGGAGAGAAAACAATAGCCGGAAAGTTTTCTGGTAACTTCCATATACTTATAGACCCTTTCCAAAAGTTGGAAAAAGAAAAATCTAAATTTTCAAGTATTGCAGAATCAGTTTGGTATTAAGGTAGAAGATTTAGCAGGCATGCAAACCACAATTTTTGATGTAGTTAATAAGGCAGAGATATATTAGTTCACTTTGCTCCACTTGTGACCTAGAGTGAATTATATCCACAGTAAAATTAGACCGGACTTGACTCTGGTACCTGAATGGCCAAGAGGTACAGAAATTTCCAGCACAGCTTTATTAGTGAGTGGGATATAACAAGACCATAATCTAAAGCCATTCCTCAGTTTTAGTATTTATTTTGCTGCCTTGATCATTTTTCTGCACTCATTTGGCTTGAAGGCACAGACATTCCCTGTTGATTATCTCGACTTGGCAGTTGGTTTCTGCTACACATTTTGATTCCTAATATGGTAGCAGGAGAGGGTTTTGTATGAGTTCCAGTGAGTTTCTCTGGGCTTGTGGAATGCGGTGAGGAAAGAATCCTACAGAGATGAAAACATGAACATTTGCACTGATAAGGAGAAAAAAGAAAGAAAGAAAAAGAGGATGTCTCTCTAAAACCTTTTTTTTTTCCCTCAGGCCACTTTCATTTCTAATGTCTTACAGTTGGGAGATGGAAGGAATTAACTTTGTGTTTCTAATTGCCTGTACTGTCAGACCATTTCAAAAATTGTTTCGAAATGCCTGAGTGTTTTTTTAGAAGCAGTGCTAACAAAAGAAACTTTTCAGCATCATCAAGGTTTAAATCCTCGAAGCACCCAATAACACTGTTCTCTAAATTAGCCACATAATGATGAAATCTGGGAAAATAAGTTGCATGTCCCCAAAAGAGAGTAATAGATTATTCTGTCCACTCACTGTACAAATTATACTGTTCCTCCTAATTTTTGTAGCAGTGAGACTTAATGCTAAAGAATCCATGTATTGATTGTTTCAGAGGTCAATACAGTTTTTCTCTCAAAGTCATAGTTAGTTCACAGAAATATTCATTTGGTAAAGATTCCTTTAACAATACATCCCAGATGACAAACTTTCCTTTAGCAGTAGGCTCTTTGTTTTCTAAATGTATTTATTAAAAGCCTCTGTACTTTAATAAGCCACATTTGCACTGTGTAAAAATGTCACTATTTTCATCATAATTAGCATCCATTTAATGTTTAACTTTTACATAATTAAGAATTATATTTGGTGGCTATTGCCTCCAAATTGGCTGTATCAACATTTGGGATCATGTCTAGATGGGCTTATCTGCTGCATCAAAAAAAAAAAAAAAAAAAAAAATCAACTAATAGAGTCATCTAGAAATTCAAGAAATTCAACATGCTAGTGTAGATACATTTGAAAGTATGGGTGTTTTTTGTTTGTTTGTTTTTTGTTTTTTTGGCCGCACGGCACAGCTTGCGGGATCTTAGTTCCCGGACCAGGGATCGAACTGCGCCCCCTGTAGTGGAAGCGCAGAGTCCTAACCACTGGACCGCCAGGGAAGTCCCTGAAAGTATCATTTTTATGATGCTCCATATCTTTTCTTTTTCTGGACAACTAACTATTAGAAGCCCTTCCGAAAGGGTTCTGATCAGTTAGCAACAACTACAAACACAATTAGTCTGTATATTAGTTAGGCCTGGGCATGGCTACAAAACCCTGAAAATCCCAAAATAACAGTGGTTTAAAGTATGTAGAAATTTATGTTTCTATAATATGAAGTACTGACAAGGCCATCAGTCCAGAGCTGACATGGGGTCTCCATCTGTCACAAGCAACCCATGGCTATCTTTCTCCTCTGCCGTCCTCTGCATGTGGCTTCCATATCATGGACTCCTGTGGCAGCTGCGACATCCATGTGAGAAGGAAAAAGGGGGAACTAAAGTAAACCCATGCCCTTTAGTGAAAGTTCTTAAAGTCCTACATGGGTTTTCCACTTACATCTCAATGGTCTGAATCTAGTCTTGACCTGCCAGGGAAGATGGGAAATGTAGTCGTTTATTTCAGCAGTGTGCCCAGCTAAAAATTGGGGTGCTAAAACTAAGGGAAAGGGGTGAAGTGGATATTGGAGTAGGCAACACACAGTCTCCATCACAGATTCACAGGCTCCTTGACTTGCTATCATTGTCAGGATAATGGATGACTTAGCTTCTCCATACATGTTCATATTAATTTATTTAAATTAGAAGTAGCCATTGTGCTTCACTAATGTAAATATGTATATAAATTATAAAAACTTTGAAAATGCAGATAATTAGAAAAAGTTTTAAACTATCTTAAATTTCACCACCCAGAAATAGTGGGGTTAATTTTTTAGTACATAGTTCCAGGCCTATCTTTATGCACACCTGTGTATATATATACTTTCCATAATAAAGTTGGAATATACAAAGCGTGCTAATCTTTAATCCGCTTTTTTAACAAGATGTTCATGATATGGTGAACATCTTTCTTCATCGAAAATCTTTTCAACATTGTTTTAAATGACTATAGATTATTTCTTTATATAATTGTACCATAGTTTAACCAATATCCAATTGTTAAATATTTTAGTCATTTCAAATTTTTCTGTATTATAAACCACACTGCAATTAATATATCTGTCACTAAATCTTTTCTCATATCCTCAATTATATCCAAAATATACCTTATGGGACTTCCCTGGTGGCGCAGTGGTTAAGAATCCGCCTGCCAATGCAGGGGACACGGGTTTGAGCCCTGGTACCGGAAGATCCCACATGCCGCGGAGCAACTAAGCCCGTGCGCCACAATTACTGAGCCTGCGCTCTAGAGACCGAAAGCCACAACTGCTGAGCCCACGTGCCACAACTATTGAAGCCCGCGCGCCTAGAGCCCATGCTCTGCAACAAGAGAAGCCACCGCAGTGAGAAGCCCACGCACCGAAAAGAAGAGTAACTCCCACTCTCTGCAACGAGAGAAAGCCCACATGCAGCGACGAAGACCCAACGCAATCAAGAAATAAAGAAGTTGGGCTTCCCTGGTGGCGCAGTGGTTGAGTCCGCCTGCCGATGCAGGGGACACCGGTTCGTGTCCTGGTCCGGGAAGATCCCACATGCCGCGGAGCGGCTGGGCCCGTGAGCCATGGCCGCTGAGCCTGCGCGTCCGCAGCCTGTGCTCCGCAACGGGAGAGGCCACAACAGTGAGAGGCCCGCGTACCGCAAAAAAAAAAAAACAACCATATTCATTTTCTCCTTCCTTTGCCCATCCTCCAACTGTCTTGCTGGAGTATTTTTTTCTCCTTCTATGGGAGAAATTATTTAGAGTCAAGCATTATTAAGTCAAAATGCAAAGGAAGGAGAAAATGAATATGGGTTAATTGCATTCTGGATGCCACTGAACCACAGTTGGGATAAATTATTACCATGGTATACAAACACATTGTGCATTCCAGGAAGAAGCTGGAGTATGGTTGTGTACCAGAAAGTGGCCGCAGATGAGGATTCTGTGTTTGTGGTGTGTGTGTGTGTGTGTGTGTGTGTGTGTGTGTGTGTGTTGGCAGGCTGAGCATGCATATGGATCCTCATACTTAAGGCTAAGAAGTCAGGACTTTGTCCTAAAGCAGTAATCTCCCAGGAGAGTTGTAGCTACTGTCCAGGAATGCCATTATATGCAATTTGGCACATTCTGTGTGAGCTTCTCCCCTTTACTGCACAAAGAAGATACCTGCAATCTTGGTAGAGAAGTAAAACTCTTATTCCTTATCAGCAGATCTGCAGGGTAACAGAGGAGACACTATGATAGGAGCAGCAGTGATTGTGCTCAAGACCTCTTCCTACCATCAACCACCTGGGGAGAAAAAGAATTCAGTCAATATAAATAAAGGGCAGATAGGCACCAACCCTAAAGCAATGAACTTTTTGTAATAGGAGTGAAAAGAAGGGACCAATGAGGGCTACAAAAATCACAGAAGGCTTCTCTGAAGAGGGGATGTTTGCTACCCTAGCCGAACGTAAGGCAAAACCTTCAGGGTCCCGAAGAATCGGGTAGCAGTAGGACTGCAGGGAACCATTTCTTCAGTAGGGATACAGTGATAGGCAAAATAGACAAGTCTCTGATTTCATGGACCACCCCAGAAAACACAGGGGCCTGTTTGTTTTGTTTTGTTTTGTTTTTTGCCGGGCCTTGTTAGGGTGCCTGCATCTGAAGGACTTAGATAACTGCCCCTTTTCAATGGCCTTTACTAATTTTCCATTTTATGTACTTCTGTGTATAGAATTGTTTAAAATTCATTTTTCAATTTTTAAAAGTAATATGTGTTCATGAAAAAGCAGTAAAAACAGACCAGAAGTATAAAGTCTCTTCTCCACCCCCATACCCAACCCTTCTATCCAGAGATAACCACTGTTTCAGGTGTATCTGTCCAGAAATTTTCCATGCATATATAAGCACAGAATCTATATTATGTATAAATATTATCATACTATTTTACTTTTTTAAAAATGTAATTCTGCTATAGTGATAGCTCTATAATATTGATATAGGAGAGACTTGATGGAGGCAATCTGGTTGGGAAAAGGTCTTGAAGCTCTGTTGTAATACACTTTATATAAAATATAATACCAATTGTCAATATCAAAGAGAGGGGCGTGCTAGAAAGTAAGGAACAGTAAAGCACCACCCAGAAATTCCTCGGCTTTACCACTTAGGCATCTCTGCATGAGAGCACAGAACAGTTGCCTACCATTTCACTGTGTGAATGGACCATAATTTTTAAATCATCCTCTAGTAGTAGATATATAGAGATTGTAGGTAGTGATTTTGCCTTCATAAGCAGTACTTTTTGACTCTCTTTTTACATGTACCTTTGCTTTCTTAGGAAAGGGAATTTAGAGCATAAAAACCTCCAAGCAGAATCCCTGAGTGGAAGGGAACGGTGCATTTTAAACGTTGATAAGATGTTGCCATAAAATGTTGCCAAACTGCTCTCCCCAGATGTTTTTCCAATTTGCAGTCAATGGGGGAGACAATCTGTATATTTTAGGATTTCCTTGGAGAAAGTGCTGAGCTAAGCTGCCACAGAACCAGTTCTGCAAGCTTCAGATTCAAGACCAACCTACCTATTTGCAATCAGGATCCCAGCCATGCATGCAAGTTCAAGTTTCTCTGAGCTTTTGGGATCCCCAGGCAGTTTGCCTGAGTAGTGCAGCTAAACTGGAGTGGTAAGGTGCCGCCTACATTAAGAATCATTTTTGTTGTCGCTTTCTGGAGTGTAAATACCCATTAAAGGATTTTCATTCCAAACCTAGGGAAAATTCTATTGAGAAAGCAAACTAATGAGAGGGCGGGAGCTGTGAAGGCTAAGTCTGAGCTGTCAGAAAGGCCGACAGAAAGACACAAGGCAGGGAGGCAAGGTCACGAAATTGAAGAAGGAACTGTGAGACAGTCCTACGACCACTTTGGCCTCCTGAAAGAAAAGGTTTGGTAGATATTTGCCCGAAAACCCCTTGAGGAGGATTCAGCATCAAGGCTGAATGGCAAAGACAAGAAGTTCAGCACTTTTGCTATTTTCCTCTCTCTCATGTTCAAATACTTCTCAGAAACATACAGCTTCATCTTCATTACCATTTGATGTTTATGTATATAAATCCTCTTCTAAGTAGACTTGGGGGTTTATATGCATGGTTTTGTGATAAAATAAGAGATAATCACATTTTCAAACATAAACGTATGAATGATAGAAAAATGATAGCATTGGTAATTCAGTTTCACGTTTTGTCAAGTATCTTTTTAAAATGCAGTTAATTATATACTTAGCCTTCTCATATATCATTTATGTTATTGATTAAATGTAAAAATGGAAGGATAAAGACTGAGTCCAATTTATTTTTGCTAAGCGAATGAGTAAAAAACCATCAGCCACGTTAATATTTCAAACAACAAACAACTGGAAATTTATTTCTGCTCTTAAAGAAAAGTTTGGGACCAACAAATTCCTTTACACATGTGCTGCTGAGGAAGAAAGGAGGGAGACAGGGTACAATATGCTCCAGAAAATGATTACAACTTCAGCGAGATACGGAAAGAACAGCTCCTCTGTTGGCCAGTAAGGAAACCATGCTTATGACTTAGTAGTCATAAACAGTAAAAACACAACAAAAATCAGAAGATATACATATACGTGTGTGTACGTATTCTTTCTGTGCTTCGTCTCCTGCGAAACTGTACAACAGCAATATATTTTTAACTTAATCTAAAATGTAAAGCCTGTATCAATTATCAGTCATCCAAAGTGTCTGTAGTACAATTTGGGGCAGCACGAGAACAATGGAACACACATATTCATTCAGTCTTCTTTTAATCTTTATTGGAGTATAATTGCTTTACAATGGTGTGTGAGTTGCTGCTGTACAACAAAGTGAATCAGCTATACATATACATATATCCCCATATCTCCTCCCTCTTGCGTTTCCCTTCCACCCTCCCTCTCCCACCCCTCTAGGTGGTCACAGAGCACTGAGCTGATCTTCCTGTGCTCTGCGGCGGCTTCCCACCAGCTATCCATTTTACATTTGGTAGTGTATATATGTCATTGCTACTCTCTCACTTCGTCCCAGCTTCCCTTTCCCCCACTGTGTCCTCAAGTCCGTTCTCTACGTCTGCATCTTTATTCCGGCCCTTCCATTAGGGTCATCAGTACCGGGTTTTTTTAGATTCCATATATATGTGTTAGCACACAGTATTTGTTTTTCTCTTTCTGACTTACTTCACTCTGTATGACAGACTCTAGGTCCGTCCACCTCACTACAAATAACTCAGTTTCGTTTCTGTTTATGGCTGAGTAATATTCCATTGTATATATGTGCCACATCTTCTTTAGCCATTCATCCGATGATGGACACTTAGGTTGTTTCC
>RJWK010020199.1:2500-31684 GCA_004363435.1 Platanista minor
CATCGATCAATCACGCGCACGGCCCAGTGCTGGAATGCCCGGCGCAGCCCGGGACGCGCAGTAGCGTCCCGCCTGACTGACAGTTTTGGTAATTAAGTGATTGTATAGACCTCTCCGACTGTTCTAACAACCTTGTCAGGGCCTGTCTGTGGGCAGAACAAGCTGAAATCAATGTGATTCTTGCTCTCTGAGCAGTTCTGATCGTGTACTCAGACTGATCAGGGAGGCGGAATCTGACAAAAGGAAAACAGCAGCTCTAAACGATCGGATTACGGGGGGTGGGGGGGTGGGGGTGGGCGGGAGGTAGAAAGTTTACTTCTTTGCAAGGGGACGGAAGGACCAGAGGCGTGGATCAAGTCACTAGAGCAGAGCTTCGCTGAATCGGGCGGCTGGCGGGAGGTGGAGCGAGAGGCAGGGTGCCTGTCACACCTGGGCGCCCGGGCTAGGCAGGCGGTACCTCGCCCACCCTCGGAGATGCGGGGTGCGGGTAGGGATCTTCCATGGCTGCAGCGGAGGGGCCCGGCCAGGCCGCGGGGTGCGGCGTCCCAGCAGGCAGAAGCCACATTTCGGCGGTGCAACACGTTTTCGCCCGGATTAGAGGCAGAGGCGGGCGGCTCAGTGTAAATGTCAGGCAGCAGATTTTAATAAAGGAATGTTCAGATTGTTAGATTGCGCTGTACAATGTGAGTTCTGTGCCGCACCCCTCCTTCCCAATCCTGCTTCAACCGCCCCCAACCCCCATTCCCGTCACACCTCGGCGCGCGTTACAAATATATTACATATTCAGAGTGATCTCGCCGCGGTGCCCGCGGGAGGGGCACACTCTCGGAGCTTAACGTCCACCACGCGGAGGGCTGCAGGACGCCGGGGCCGACCGCTGGCAGCAGGAACAGGAAAAAGACCCAGACCGGCCCTGATCTGCGGGCGCTTCTTTTACACTCCTACCCTTGAATCTCGGAAAGAAATTCCCACTGGGAAGGAGACACTAAAAGCGCCGAGCTAGGAGGCGGGACCTCCAGTTCTCGGCCAAGGGGATCCAGTTAAGTGTATTTTAATTCTTTCACAACGGCCCTCCCAAACCTTAAAATCCTAACCAATTGCAGGCACACACACAAAAGGGGGGAAGGAAGGGTAGCAAAATCAATCCGCCGAGTTCAAAGAGCCAGGGCGCGGGAGGAGGCTGCAGGGTGCTTGGCGCCGGGCCGAGTTCGCAGCGGAGGGTCCCAGCGACCGCGCAGAGGCGACAGACCCCACCCGAAAGATACCTGGCTCTGTGTGTGTGTCTGTGTGTGTGTGTGTGTGTGTGTGTGTGTGTGTGTTGGGGAGCGTCACACCCTAATCCATCCCACTGCTTGCCTGTCTACTCTCCCCTGCCAGCCAAGAGCCTCCCATCCTCAGAGAGAAAAATGTGTGTGGGCACATTACGCACCATTAGGGAGACACTACACTTTTAATGTGGCCTAATTAGTGCCGCTAACCGAGTAAATATTACTATATTGAATAATGATAATATGATGAAAATATTAATGCTTTTGAACTTTGCACGTGGGAGCCGTTCCTTCGGTTCTCCCGGGACAGCCCAAGCACGCTCAGATCCACCAGCAAAAGCGGCCCGATGCATCTCCTGGAGGACGAGCCCACAGGCCAGCTCAGAACATGCATGGGGCTTTGCAGACACATAAACCCACTTTGGGCCACGACGTGTATCACCCACCATGCAAAAGACCTCCTTTCAAGGGCGTCCTCTTTCTCTCTGGAGCAGGCCGTGAAAAGCCAACCACGCTGGGCTCCCTCTTTCCTGCACGTCTGTTCTGCCCCCAGGAATGTTGGGGTGTGCGTGCCGGGTGTGTTCCTCCTTAACAAGGGCCGCCAGACAGGTGGAATTGCGGGAGAGGACCCACTTAATTAGCATTTAAATTCACAGCCCCCCTCTTATTGCCAAATACTTATCCCTTGGGAATTTGGTGCAAATCAGGCATTTAACAGTTAGGAAATATGGAAGGCTCCTCAAAATAGAGATTCGAAATTTTAATTCTCCTAGCCAGTTTGGAGGGTCAAGGGCATGGGGGAAGCGTGAACGGGTTGGGTGGAAGGCGCACAGGGACAGGCAATGGTGTGTCGGCGTCCCAGTTGATCAGCATACCCACTCCCTCTTCCCTCCTCGCACCCCACCCCATTCTTATGGAGCCCCAGGAGACAGAGACGAAGAGGCTGGCTGTCCAGTGCTCGCTGCCTGAAGACAGGCCAGCTCTTTCCTTGTTGCTGGGCTGGACGAGGGCAAAGGCCTAAGAAGAGTTTTCAAAGTCAGGCGATCAGTCTGTCCGGGAAAGTGGGGAGGCGTGGTCCCGGCTGGAGAGCGCCCCCTCTCGGGCCGAATTGCTTCCTCTCCGCTGCTTGAGGGCCCACAGTTCATTTCCCGCACATTTTGGGGTTCTTCTTCCCGGAAGCTACGTCCGCGCTAGCTGCTGCGGATCCAGCTGTTCTCCGAGGCAGCTCTTTCTCCCCTGCCGGGTGCGTCCGGACCAGCGATTGCCTCCTAGACACGTGTCCAGTTCAGCAGATCCTGGGACAGAGCGGTTAAGCCGGGGTGAGCCCTGGAGTTGGAGGATTTTGCAGACCCCCGAGAGGCTGCCAGAGCGGATGGAGACCGTCGCCCACTCCCCCGTTCCCTAGCAAGGTGTCTGGGAACCTAACCCCGCCCGCACCGGAGGCAGGAGCCGGGGCGGGGAGCTTTCAACTTGTTCCAGTGATGGCTCTAACTTAATAAGGCGATTGATAAGAGAGCTCAGAGTGCCTTTTTAATTAGCCGCCTGTTAATTAACATCGCAAATGAATTTCCCCTTCCCTGATAGGCATCTTCGCCCAGCGCTCTGAGGCTTTCCTTTCTCCTCTGCTTCGGCCCCTCCATTCCCTCTGAACCTCAGGAGGTGGTAGAAGAATTAACTTCCTTCATGAACCTTAGAGGCTTAGGAGTTCTTTTCATAGAGGGGCGTGTTGGTGTCACACGGGGGCCCTTTCATTTCTCTAAAAGCCAGTCTTCAATGGACCATGATTCAGTTTAGAAGGAGTGAAATAAAATCTCTCCCCCGGCCCCTCCAACTGCCTCCAATTTATCGTTTTTTTCTATCTCCACCCCTGACTTGGAGGGAGACTTCATTCTCCCTCCAGAATTTGGAACTCTAGAAAGTAGAAAGTAGTCGGGAATAGGGGCAAGCCTCCCCTATTCCGTTACAGTCCTGGTAGGAGGGAGCTGGACCATCTCTTGGGACCAAATCTAAGACTGTGTAACCTGCTGTAAAATTCTGCTGCTGAGGTCTGTGAACATGTGCAGTGAGTTACTGTTCACTCCAAGATGCTCCAAGAGTATCTTGTACCTTCCTGAAGCACACAGGAGAGAGCCCTAGAGCCAATATGCACCCACACATTGTAGCCCAGCACCCCGGTTAGGAGATTAATGATTCGACAATTTTTGGACATTTTTGCACAGTTATTACTCTTAGCTACCGTATAAATCCATATATATATATATATATATATATATATATATATATATATATATATATATATATATATATATAATAACCCTCTTTGGGAAGCATCCCTTTTCTTTCATGACAGAACACACACTTTGTTTCCTTTAGGAAGCCTTTCTGTTCCCCCCATCTCCTCCCAGGGTCGGACTCCCCACTCTTTCTTTTGCATCCCCATTGCAGCATATTCATGTTGCCATCATGGCATTGTGACAACTTCCAGCATGTTCAAACTCCTGTTAACTCTCTCATTCTCAGGCACCTGGCACAGAACGCACATTCTGCAATGTTGATGGACTAAGTGAATGAAAAAAATGAGTGAGGGAAGGAAGAAGTGAAAACATTACGGCTACTGTATGTTACCTATAGCTAGAAATAATTGTCACCTTTGCGTTGTTCATCTGTCAAACTCTTGCTTCACATTTTGTAAAGAGCTTATACATAGAAGATCTTATCAGATATTATCTAGGCAAGGGTGACTCTCCCCTTTAATAGAGAAGGAAGCTGGTGACGAGAAAAGCTAAGTGCCTTGCTCAAGAACATTGGGAAGTGGCAAAATGAGACTAAAACTCCCTCTTTCAGCATCCTTTCATTTACATGCCTACTTGCCTTCCTGCTGATTGCTGGGCACAGCACAGATCTAACCCCCAAAAGAGAGCCACCTTCACTAGGTCTCTTCTGAACTGCTGATCTTTGTGGTGAAGCTTATAGCGCTCACAAATTTTATTATGATGCGAGAACTAGCTCTCAAAACTTTTATTCCCCTAGCAAATTAGCAATTACATAGCCTACCACTTTAACCTGTTGTTCTGTTAAAACAGTTTTCAGTTTTCAGTTACCTTATTCTTTTCTCCCACTTTATCTTTTCTCTCTCTGCTCCCAATCTCCACCCTCTTGGTTTCAGTTTAAGGGACTCAGTTTCAGTGTGTTCATGTCTTTTCCTTTATTATTATTTTCCTAAGCAAATATGCTTCAAATCCTTAAGCAGTTGGAAATATATTGATAGGCTGAAAAAACAAAGGAAAGCAAAGTATGCTTTCAACGTTTCTGTAGCTTTGTAAACAGCAAGAGGTCACACTATCGTCAGGGAGTCAACCTCAGTAGGAGAGCTTTATTTGTGTATCCGGCATCTTTTACAAAAAGAAACAATAGCAGGCTCTCTAGGTTCGGGGCTCTTGGCGCCGCCCAGTGGAAGGAAGCGCCTTTCCACCCCATTCCTGTCAGTTGGCCTTGTCAAGTGGATCTCAAGAAACGTTCATTAAATATGATAGGAAGAAGCACCAGTTCCAAGTTCACTGTAATCTATAGGTGTGTTTCTTCAAAGTTCAGTTCTGTTTTTTTTTTTTCTAACTGATGCTCCAGTTTAACAAAATCCCAAATACCAAATCTGGATTGTAAAAGAGGACCACTGAGAGTGTATTAAGAAGAGAACTTGTAGAAATATGCGAATGTTTGAATCATTCTCTGTAGTGGGGAGGGAGCATCTTTAGTGGTGGTCGGGAATGATGTGTCCTTCAGAGCCAGGAAGGAAAAGTTCTTTATTTTTCATAGTTGGCAAAAAACTGCTTTCTCTGCAGGAATTCCAAAATCTTCCAAAAATTAAAGAATTCTCTTTCTTCCTTTGTTTTTTATTTTTAAGAAAATGAAGACCTGAAAGTGGAAGATCATTTCCAAACCTATGTCAGTTTAGGGACTATATTTCTTTGTATGTTAAATTCAATGGGAAACTGAGATTAAGCCAGTTAATGCATTTCCTTTCATATATGTGGAATTGAAAATGTGACTGATCTGCACCCTGTTCTATTTCTAAACTTTGATTTTTAAACGAAAAATTAATTATGCTTGCTCTGCTAGAAAGTGCATGACTTCTTGGGTATAAACATCATGTATACTCTCAGGAAAAAAAATGGCAAAAGAGGAATGTGTTTGGGTAAAAAAGAACTGAGGAAAGTTAAAAAACAAAACCCCAGCTGTGAAGAATTTTTTCATTAAGTTTGCCATCTAGTCTTTGAGCTCCTCTTTTGGATCTTCAGGCCACTACTAGCATTTCCTCTCTGTCAGGGATCCCCAAATAGGACCTTGATAATAAGCAAGGTCGTATTTTCCCTTCACAATTGTGGCTCCCCAAATCTAATATCCTAACGTCCCAACCCAAGAAATCTACGATCTTAACCTTTTCTTAAGAAAAGCTCATCTGAGACATCCACAAGGTGGGGCCTACTGGGCTTCCGTTTGCTTTGCTTTAGAGTTTTCACAAAATGAACAGTCCGCCCGCCCCCCGCCCCAGTACTTCCACCTTCTCTCTCCCTTTCTTTTTAGACTTCATTTTTTCGTAGGGTCATATTTCTGTCTCCCCTGCTAATGCTGTGAATTATTCCAAGCAAAAAATCCTGTCGAACCGCCCAACACAAGCTGTGAGATCAGCCTTTTGAGATCTTGAGTCATTTTAAGCGTAGGAACAAAACAAAAAACAGGCATAAATGAATTATTTATCAAGGTCGAGAATAATTGATTTGCGCAGTGCCGTCAGTTCTGGATCTTAAATTTGTTTTCTCCCCCTCCCCACTTCCCACCCAGAACAGGCAGCAAGGGAAATGCGGGTTGGAGCCCCGGGTCTGGGAGGAAACCTCCGTCGGGAAGTTGGTGGGTGATGTCTTAATGAGAAGAATCCGAATTGATATTTGAAGGGAGAAGAATGTGTAGCGTCCGCCTGCAGTTTCAGGCAGCCCCAGCGCCCTTCCTACAGAAGCCAACTGTGCCAGGCGTGCCGGGGGCCCGGCCCTGTGGGCGGGACACTGCAGCCTTCGATAAGAGAGATGCCCTCTTAAGTCCCAGGCCCTTGATTCCGAAATCCCGGGGCGCGAGGCCGAAGCCCGGCCTGCAGGCTCCTAGGAGGATCTGCCTGGCCAGTGCGCAGTTCTCGCTCCAAAGGCGGCTGATCCAACCACGCTCCAGGCATCATTCAGGCTCTCCTCGGCTTCCCTGCCCAGGGTGGCTCGACCCCACCCGGCGGGCCCACCACGCGCTCCCGAGGGGCTCCCCGCACCCGCTTAGGCCGGCGTCGGCCTCTGCCTGCAGCTGGTTCCGTGTCCCCGCCTTGGCTCACCAACCCCGGCTCGTCCGCCAAACTCTCCTCGCCTTCTGAGAAAAGCGAGAGCTGCCTGGATTGTACATCTCCTCGCCTCAGTCTTCCCTCTCCCCGCTGTTCTCCTCGGAGACAGACCCGTGAGAAAACACGCACGAAGATGATAAGAAACAGCTCAACACGCCCTGGAAACAGTGCAGGATTTTTCTGGGTCAAACACATCGAATTCCCTAGGAAAACGCAGGAAGGATGAGTCTCCCACCTACCCCCTTCCGGACCGAGGGCTCACACAGAGGCAGTTCCAACAGAAAGGCAATACTTTGTCCCAGGAGGTCATCTGCCTCCCTGACATCCCCCCGCCCAGCCAAGTCCTCAACAGAACAAAACCGTTCCTCGAAAAGAGACTTTCAGAACCGCAACTAAAGCCCAGATTTCGGCCCAGCCCTGGGAGACTTAAAAGGCCATTTTCTACCATCATTCTGCACCTAGTCACGGAAGCGATGCCAGCCACTCAGATTCATAGGGTTCTTAAAATGGTAATTTGGAGTAAAATGTAACTCAGAGAACTTTGAATCATTCATTAGCACCTTATAATTACTCTGCTAATTAGGTTGACACGGCATTTAATCAGGAGTAATACGCCGTCTTGTCACTGGCACTTCCCATTACTCTGACATTCAACAAGAGACAGGTTGGAGACGTCCTAGAGAAAATAATGCAAGTTGATACCCTCCGACGAGGCGTCACAGTCAAGCCACGTTCCAGGTCCCAAGTGGATCCACAGTGACTGTTGCCTTTCCAAAAGAGCGGCCGGAGAGGGCGAGGGAGGGAGGGAGGGAAGGGGAGAGAGAGAGGGAGAGGGAGAGAGGAGAAGAGAGAGAGAGAGAGGGAGAAGTTGAGAGACTGAGATCTGGCTGGGGCAAGGAGGGAGTACGCGCTGCTGACCCACCACCACTCGGGGTCCGGAGCCTCATGCCAGCCTGACACCACAGTGAACCGTAGCCGCCCTTGGCGCTAGAGAACACCTCGGGCCATTATTTCCCCCGCTCGGGAGAACGTGTCTGGCCAGGCATTTCTTCCAGCACGGGCCCTGATTGGAGACCAGGCTAGGACCCGGGTTTTGAGCAGCAGGCCTCTTGTCCTCCAACCCTCCCAAGAGTGCCGGGTGGACGCGGATCCCGCTCCATTTCCCCCTCAGGTACCCGCCGCCCAGCGGGGCCAGAGCCGGGACGCCCGGGCTCCTTGGGGAAAAATCAGAGCTCGGAGTCCGCCCACCCACCCAGAGCTCCGGTTGCTGGAGTTACACACTTTCCTGTGTGTGTGTGTGTGGGGGGTCTTCAGGGAGTCCCTTCCTCTGTCCTCAGTGTCCTTGGACTATTCAAGCGCGTGTCTGGGGAGGTGAGTGGCGGCAGCGCTGGCGTCTAAAGGTAAGCCGACCAGATTCCTTTTCCCTTCCTGTCCTCTTTCCCCTCCCTCTTCGGACTTCTTAATGGGCAAAGCATTACTACTTTCTCGCTCTTTTCTTTTTTTTCCTTTTCTTTCTGTTTTTCTAAAAGCTCCTCTGGTTCCCTTCTACAGTCTCCCTGTGCTCTCTTCCCCTCTCTCCCTTTGCCCTCGCGCGTGATTGTGGACGCCGGGACCACGGTATGACTAGCTGTTTGGCTTTCGGTTGCAGGCAAAGGGACTTGCAGGTTCTGAAAAGAGCAGCGGGGCCCGAGCTGCGACCGCTGACGGGCTCGCGAGCCGAGCACCCATTGGCTCCCGGAACGTCGGCGTCGCTCGCTCGCGCGGGCGCGGCCAATGGGGGCGCGGGGACCTGCGCGCGGCCTCGGCGGCGGGGGCGCGGGCCGGGCACGGCGCGTGGAGCGGCGGCAGCGGCCGTGACGTCATGGGAGGGGGTCGGCGCCACCCGCTAGCCGCCGGATTACAAGCGAATGCGCCCGGCAGCGGCCGGAGTCGCTCGGCGCCGCGACTCCGCTATCTCCTCCGCCTGTGCCTGCTCCTTCTTTTCCTCCTCCTCCTCTTGTTGCCGCGACCACTGTGGCGGTGTCTGCTCCACAACTTTCCAAGAAAGTTCAGAAACTCGGCACGGGGGCGTCCGAGTCGTGCGCGGCCACCACCTCGGGGAGCCGCCGGGCAGCTCCGAGGGCGCGCGGCTGCCCGGGCTTCGCGGTCGCTGCACCTGCCACGTCTGCCGCCGCCGCTGCCGCCTGGTGCCAGGCTGTGGGCAGACCCTGGCGGCGGCAGCAGCAGCGGCGGCGGCGTCGGGGTCACCTCCTGCTGCCTGCACCTCCGTCTGGCTCTCCTGCGCCGCCACCGACGCGCCACGTGCGCGATCGTTCCTGGAGCGCACGCTCGGTGCTTCCTCAACAATTTTTGTAACTTTCCCCCTCTATCTTCCTTTCCCCAAACTCCTACTTTTTGCATTAGGGTAAAAAAAAAAAAAGTGTCGCAAGTGTCCACGGATTGCCACCTCCCAATTTTCCTTCCCTCCCCGCCCCACTTTTTTTTGTTTGTTTGTGTTTTAAGCGGCGCCAACATTGTTTCGTGTTATTCTGCTTTACGATCGATAGCTTCCTTTGCTTGGTCGGGGCGGCAGCGGAGCGGCGGAGTGGCGTGGACCTCATGTAGAAATGACAACAATGGAAGGGGCCAGCGGGTCGAGTTTTGGAATAGACACGATTTTGTCCAGTGCCAGTTCGGGCAGCCCCGGCATGATGAATGGAGATTTCCGCCCGCTCGGCGAGGCCAGGACCGCGGATTTTAGGAGTCAGGCCACTCCGTCTCCCTGTTCGGAGATTGATACTGTAGGCACGGCGCCTTCCTCACCCATCTCGGTCGCCATGGAGCCCCCGGAACCGCATGTGATAACGGACGGCCCCCAGCATCACCACCACCTCCACCGCAGCCAACAGCCGCCGCCGCCGCCGCCGCCAGCCGCGGCCCCCACGCAAAGTTTGCAGCCTTCGCCGCAACCGCCGCCGCCGCAGCCACCCGCCCAGCAGCTGGGCTCGGCCGCCTCGGTCCCCAGGACTTCCACCTCTTCTTTTTTAATTAAGGACATCTTGGGCGACAGCAAACCTCTGGCGGCGTGTGCACCGTACAGCACCAGCGTCTCCTCTCCCCACCACACCCCGAAGCAGGAGAGCAACGCAGCACACGAGAGCTTCAGGCCAAAGCTCGAGCAGGAGGACAGCAAAACCAAACTCGACAAGCGGGAAGAGTCCCAGAGCGACATCAAATGCCACGGTGAGTCGCGCCGCCTCGGCTCCCTCAGCCGTCTAGCTTCTCCTCCTCTTGCTTCCCTGTCTCCCCTTCTGTCTCTCGCGAATCTCTGCTGGGATTCGAAGGCGATTCTCAGCTTCTAAGGCGATAGCGCCACGGTCAAAAACTGCAAGCGGGAGGGAGGCCTGGGCGTACGATTTGGGGACTCGTCCCAAGTTCTGATTATTGTTACATTTCTACCTCCCAACCCTCACCGCCATCCAGCTCCTTTGTTTGTTTTACTTCATTTTAATTTATTAGGAAGGGGGCAGAGGCGGAGGGTATCTGACGCGAAATACTTGAGTGTTTCGTAGTGCCTAGGGGTGTGATCACAACGTGATGCTTATTATTTAACGCAAATCATTCCATTCTTCCTACACACCGTATTTTCTAAACACTGGAACGGTAATTATCAGATATAGCGAAGGGAAAAATTCCGAAGCGATTAACAGGGAAACTTTTTAAAAATAATTATTAGATCGTGATTAATATAGGGAAGGCCACACGGTAAAAAATTATAGAGTTTCAATTAAAAAAAATACTCTTCCTACCCCATGGCGCTAACTGAATGTTATCTGTATTTCAGTAAGAGTTTTGGCCCCTTACAAGTAACTTGGGAGGTAGCATTTATGAAAGTAAAATTTTATGGAATTGGATATCTATTTTTGTAAAATCAGAAGATGGCAATGGAATTGTCCTTCAACTCCCTTTTTCCACTTTCTCCCCAGAGAATTTCATAAGTGTTCTGGTCTTTGCATGGCAAAAGAGTTTTAACATATGAGGAGAGTTCCTCTTTTTACCCTTTACTGATAAGCTTATTATTATTATTGTTAATCTTTGTCATCTCTGGGAAAGATGTGTGCTGACTGTCTGGAAGGTAGGATATTGCCTCTTCATTTTACTATTGTATCATTAGCATAATAGTGCCCAAAACAGATGTACAGTCTGGTCTGGCGATTTTTTGTGCACCAACCTCCCCAGTGGGTCAATTAGAGAGATTATGGTTCTTCCTGCAGGGAAGATCAAGGAGCGCAGCAAAAACGGGTACAAACAGAGGGATTGACATATCGATTTCCCAGCATTTCAGTAAAAAACCAAAGTTGACAAATAGAATCCGGAAATCTCTGGGCTGTCACCTGGATGGGCTCAGTGATTTTGAGCTGAACGCAGTGTCTGGGAGACATTCTTTCTGAAGCTTTAAGAGACCTGATGCAAGCAGCTGCAGAGAGCTTGATCCAACATTTCCCAAGTGCATCTGAAAAAAGGAAAACAGATGCCTATAACTTTTAGTAAATAGGAGAAGTAAAATGAAAAAAGTGCCCCCTTCTCAAAAAAAAAAAAAGTTGAAAGACCTTGTAAAAACGAACACATAAGAAAATATGAAGTCAGAGTGAAAACAGTAATGGAAAGGGACAGGGTCTCCCCCCAGTCAAGGAAACAATTAAGAAAAGGACCCTTTATCATAAAGTATTTTTTTTTCTTTTTCATTTCCAAAGACGGGAAGATCCAGCATTCTTTTGGAACCCTCTTAGGAGCTCTGCACAAGGCTCCACGCTCCCTAGCCAGCAGTTGGTCCTCTTCCTCCATACTGGCTAAGGTCCAAGTATGTTTATAAGGAAGGTGACAGAGTATAGTTCCCCCACCCCCAGACCAGCAACTGGCTTGGGAATGTGGAAGTGTGTGCCAGGAGGGCACTCCATCCTTCCCCATTCCAGGCTACCTTACGGCCGTGTCTGGGTTTCTATGTAGGAACAAAGGAGGAAGGAGACCGGGAGATTACGAGTAGCCGAGAGAGTCCCCCTGTGAGAGCCAAAAAACCTCGCAAAGCCAGGACGGCTTTCTCCGACCACCAACTCAATCAACTGGAGCGTAGCTTTGAGCGACAGAAGTACCTGAGTGTGCAGGACCGCATGGACCTGGCAGCTGCGCTTAATCTCACTGACACCCAGGTCAAGACCTGGTACCAGAACCGCAGGTAAGGGAGGCGGTGTGTGGGAGCAAAGGCGTCTGGCCATCCAGGTCAAGACTGCTACACCAATCTTCTTCCCTCCTGGCCTCGGAGACACTAAGGACTCAGAGGGCCCTGAGCTGGCAGTTGGGGGCTTTCTGGCTGGAGGAGGGATTAGCCACACCTCCAAGGTGAAAGGGATCGTTGGGTAGCTGGAGTTCGGAGAATTTTGCACTTCTAAGTGTCCTTAACATATGCTAGTTTCTCCCTCAAACCTGAGTGGCTGAAATTTACCCTATTTTGCCCCCAAATCAATCAAGCCACACCTTTTCAAACTGAGACATCGGTGTAGGAGACAATCAGGCCCATAAAACCTGTGTATTGCACCCTTTTTGGGCCTGCCCCAGGATGATTCCAGATATCTATAGCCGGTCACACAGTCTGGCTGTATACATCCTGGAAGAGCTGACCCACTGGCTTCAGCTTAAAAGTCCTTGCTTGTCCTGTGAGGCAGTCGGGAGAGGTAGAGTTGGCAGCCGGTCAGGCATCTAGACTGAGGGTCTGCCCCTTATTCTGGCCACCTCAGAGCCCTCCAGGAACCACGGCTTCCCTTGAAAGGAAATTACGAGAGGGGCTGACGGTACTTGTAGGCCCCTGAACTGCAGTGTGAACCCAACCTGTGCAGTCTGGGGCCGAGGTTATGCCGAGTTTCCAAGCCTGACGTTTGTCTCCCTTGTCTCGATTTTCTCTCCCCCTCCTTTTCTCTCATTTGTGTTCTAATCGTCCATAAGTGTGGTTGGAAATGCCCATCCAGTTGTCATCTTTACCATAATTTTATGTCTCATTACATACGGTTTCAGCCACCCTAATTCTGTCGGAAAACATTAGTGTCATTTGTAGCCAATTTAAGATGGGCGACATGTTGATTAATTTGGCTGGAGCTGCCGGGTATGGAGGGCCCACCAGCCCTGCGTTCCGTCAGGAGGCATCTGAGCAAAGGCCTGCTGCCTCTTCTTCCTAGTGGGGTGCGATGGGGGAGGGAGCAGACCGAGAAGAGCTGATCACAGGTTTTAATTGTTACTCTCTCTCAGAGGAGAAAAGATCCTGAAATACATTTTTCCCCTCCTGGAATGGCCCCAAGGTACTGTCCCCATGGGAGAGTCCTCCCTCAAATGAATTCCGTTTTGAAACCCTTGTCACCTTCCTGGCTCTTAACCCGCCCCCCCCCCCAAACACCTGCCGTAAGGTCCTGTCAGGCTGGTGAGAGAGATGTGTCTCCACAGCCCTGGGGACCAAGAGGGCCAGGGGTCCAAGGCCTAGGAGTCTCTGTGTCCCTTTGTTTACGGTTTCTTCTCACTCCGCCAGGAGGAAAGGGGGAGGGGCAGAGAGCAGACACTCTGGGATTGCTGGGGAGCCACTTGGGGAAGGAAATTAGAGGAGGAGGGAGAAGACTGCCTATAAAAAGAGTGGTCTCCGTTGGCCTCCAGGAAAGTTTCAGGAAGTAGCCAAACAATAAGGGGGTGGGCAACAGCAGGGCAAAAAGTCAGGAAAAGGTAGCAAAGATTGGAGAATTTTATTTATGAATGTCTCAGACATTGATGGCATCGCTTGGGAAACTGACTTGGATTTGGGTGATTCTGGGACGGAGAGGGTGGGATGGGGGCCGGGAGGTGTGCTTTATTCCTGGTTCTCAGCGCTCTCTAAGTCTTCCTGTGCTCCCCGAGGAAGAGAAGGCAGGTGAGGGGGGACAACGGGCCTTGGTGCCTGGGCAGTGCCCACAGCTGCAGGGTGCACGGACAACTGCTTTTATTTCAGGACCAAGTGGAAGCGGCAGACTGCGGTGGGCCTGGAGCTGCTGGCCGAGGCAGGGAATTACTCGGCACTGCAGAGGATGTTTCCGTCGCCTTATTTCTACCACCCAAGCTTGCTGGGCAGCATGGACAGTACTACCGCCGCCGCGGCCGCCGCCGCCATGTACAGCAGCATGTACCGGACTCCTCCTGCGCCCCATCCCCAGCTGCAGCGGCCCCTGGTGCCCAGAGTGCTCATCCACGGCCTGGGGCCTGGGGGACAGCCGGCCCTCAATCCCCTGTCCAACCCCATCCCAGGCACCCCGCATCCCCGGTGAAGAGCAAGTCACTGTCCCTCCCTGTCCCCTCCCCGACCCGGACAGCTGCCCCTCCTCTCCGGGCACCAGGCTGTCCGGCCTCCCTTGCAGCCAACCGGGAAGCAAAGAAGAGAGGAAGACACTCACCAGCGGGTGGAGGGGGGGCCCAAAGAGGAGCCAGCCCTCCACTCTCCATCTCCCCACCCCCAGAGACAGGGCTGGAAAGCTGCCACACAGCAGTGTGACCGGCGAAAAACGCCGACTCCACACAAAGTGCGACCAGTAAGTGAAAACATCAACAAAAACAAAACCTCAAGTTCTTTTTAAAAAATGACTTTAGGGACAAGCAGGAGGGAGGGAGGGGGGTGGGGTAAGGAGGGAAGAAAGAAGGGCACGGAGAGGAAACCACACAGGCAGAATTGTAGATGAACAGCCTCAAATTCCGAGGCAGAGGGCGTTGCCGTGGACATTCCGACTGCCCCAGAGAAAAGAGGAGGGTAACTGAGAACTTTGCACTGATTTCTCATGACCTTTTTTCTTTTGGAAAAGTGGCATGCTCCATAATATGAAAAAAAATGTGCATTTGAAAGACTGAGTGATAAGTGATATATCATATTTATTATATGTTGTCCAAAAAAGTCACTTATATACATTAGTAAAACATGATTTTTCTTTTCATGTCTTTTCGATTCAGTAAAATAAATGCTTAGACAAAAATATAGATTTTTTTGTGATTGAAAATTACAGAAATAAAGTTTATCTTTTTTTAACAAGCGATGAAATCCAAGGGAGCTGATTTTACTGAAGCAGAGTGTACTATGATGAAATGTGTCACTTGGTTTAGGAAAACAAAATCCCTTCTGGAATATTAGGAATTTACAAAATCTGTAAAGATGTTGGGCTGACTTGTATAAAAACAGCCCCATTTTTCACGGTGGCCTCTTCCGAGCCGTTATTCGATATGTGTGAACTTCTTTCTTTTTAAGTGGGTGATTTCAGAGCAGTTCGTGAGGCCGCAGGAGAAAATCTGCGCTTGTCGGCGGTTGGTGCTTGCCAAGTAGGCGGCCAACTTTCCTTGCTGTCCCGGCCTGCCTGGCAGCCCCAGCCGAACCGGGTCTGTCCGCCCCTCCTCCTTCACCGTCCTGGGGCGATGAGGGTCCGGAGCGCTGGGCAGCGGAGACGCCGGCAGGGGCTGGGCTGCGGGCGGGCGGACATGCGGGCCTCGCAGCTGTTCTGCAGCCCACGGCCGGGCGCCCGCGCGGCAGGACAGCCTGCAAGCGGGAGGCTGCAGGGCGCGCAATTAGGGCGCCCGGGGGGACTCGAGAGGCCTAGCTAACAAACCCTGGTCGTGCTTTGATCCTGGCCTTCTCATTCCCCAGCGGGCATCCAACCCCTAGCCCTGAGCCGAGTCTCTTTCCCTAGTGAGACGGCTGTGCTGGGATGTCTGGAGCGGAGTGCAACTCTGGCCGAGACAGGTGTGCCAGGCTTTTTATCCGCGTCCCTGGATCTTTTGGGACCGCAAAATGAGAGGCCCTGCCCAGAGGGTAGTGGAGGCCGGCTCCCTGCTTTGGGAGTGTGTGTGTGTGTGTGTGTGTGTGTGAGAGAGAGAGAGAGAGAGTGTGAGTGTGTGAGTGTGTGAGAATGAGTGTGTACGTATTCGTAGCACCTCCAGCAGAGAGGGACCTCAGCCGCAGGCCCCCCTCCCCCACTAGCTCCCAAGAGGCTCAGCACTCCCAACTAGTGAGGAAGAACTGGAGGGGGTGGGTGTACATTGCCGGGGCTTCTCCCACCTTCCCCATCCCCAAGGTCACTTCTCGATTAGTCAGAGAGTTGGAACCCCGTCTGGGTATCCTTACATCTCTATCTTCACTTCTGCCCTAGTACATAGTCAAAGGAGTAAGACCTGCAGCTAAAACACATCCAGACCCGTTTTCCAACTTTCTCTGATGTTTGAATCTTAGTAGAGTTATAAAAACATTTTTAAAAATGTGGAGTGCTGTGGGAGTGTGTGTTGGGGAGGAGAGGGAAGGAAGAAGGCAAGAAAGGTGAAATCCAGGAGGAAATTGCCTCCGCCGCCTTGATGAGACCTGGGCTAATTAGGGAGTGGTTTGCAGATTTCTCTCCAGCTCATCAATTTGCTTTAAAAGTGGTCTTAGTCTTGTTTGAGTCTAACAAAAGTGTTTGGACTGGCCCTTCTCATTTTCTTCCCGCTGAGCTGGGACAAACTCAAACAGCTGGGCTGGGCTGGAAGCTGGGCGCCACTGTGTCCAGTGGGAATGCCCATTGCCTGGGTACTCAGCAGACTCTCCTTGTTCTGTCTTAGCTGCTGTTGGGTTTTACAATCACGTTTAAATAGTTCACAAATGGTCTGCCTGGGCCTCAAAAGGCACTTTCCAAGGCTTGGGAGTGCTACAGCTTCTCGATGCACTGGCCCCAGGGCTGGTCATCTTTGTGGGGGGGGGGGGGGGGGGTGGGAAGGGGAACCTGGGAATTCACTGGAGCTCACACATTCTAAGTTCCCTACAAAGAATGACCTCAAGTCCAGTTGGGAAATGCACATAAACAAACCTTCAAATACAAACCAGGTCATAGCACCCATCTGCTACCAGCAGCCCGCCAGCAGCCTGCCAGCCACTCTGCTGAGGAGCCTGCCAGCTACCCCTTCACTCTCAAGGCCAAACTTGGACTCCATAGGTGGACAATGAAGGGGGAAGCACTATGTCTACAGGGACCAAGGTTTCTTAATTAACCTCATATTCCACTGCTGCTAACAATTAGGTTTGATCCAACAGATTCCTCCCAAATGTGCTTTTGCTTCAAAGTCATGTTTTCTTTCACCCCCTAAACCATGCAGCTGAAAGTGTCAATTTCCCTTCTACATTTGTGTTGGTTACTTCCCGTTGCATAGAAGTTGGCAAAAGGAGTGTGTGTGTGTGTGTGTGTGTGTGTGTGTGTGTGTGGTGGCAGGACTGTTGTCCCAGGAAGAAAGTTGAGTGCTGGATTCCTTCTTTTCATTCTGCAGCAGTACCACCTCAGCAGGTGCCCTTCTATTCAAACATCATCAAACTATTGCTTACAAGTCAAATGCAAACATAGTCCTTTCCCTCAAAAGGGGTCCTTCAGTCCGTGCCTGCCCAACAAAGTAGCGGTGTTGGCTAAAAGGTGAGGAGTGCAACACCAAGTTTTCCAAAAAGCAAGGAACAGGATAATAGTCTTTTCACAAGGGAGAGCCAGAGTTAGTTACGGAGGCTCAGAGGTCCGTTGGCCCTGGGAGCTGCACTTCTTTTCTTTTTCCCACCTTCAGCTGGTGTTGGAAGGGCACTCCACGGCTAACTCCATTTGGATCGCTCCTTTGATTAAGCTGGGGACTGGCAAAACAGGGATTTTCGGGGGCCATTCTTTGCTTGCTGCAGAAACACAGGAGAACAAACTTGTTCAGAGAGATGTTTAGACACTCACAAAGGCCCCTTACATTTGCTCTCCTCAAGGTCAGCTCTGCGACTCCAGCAAATCTAGCACAAATCTGTAGAGTGTATGGAGTAAGAAGTTAACTCCCCAACTAGCAGCCAGGTGTTCTAGCCCAAGCCAGCAATTTTCAGTGAGTTGCAAAGTTACGATTGCTGCTTGCTTCCATGCCTCCGGCAAATATACCTACCACCGTGTAACAGTTTATTTTTGCTCCCCCTGCCCTTAAAATGAAAGTCCACATGATGGCAAATTAGACAGCTGATTTCCTCTGTTGCAAATAAAACCGTTTACCCTCAAACCAAGACTTCCGTCCTCCCCGCCCCTGCCATCTGACTCCTGCCTAGGCAGCCCTTCCCCAGGAGTCTGCCAAATCCCACCTCCTCTCTTTAAACAGGCAGCTTGTGAGTGGTTTGTTTTGTTATATTTTTAACTTTCTAAAAATACTTGGAAAAGCTCTCCCCAGGGCTAGGGAAACTTTAGTCCCTATTAAGCCACGTGGTTACAAATATATACTGGAAGAGAGCCGCTTAGTTTTCTAAAAAGCCAGGCATGACTTGAAGTCAACATGCTTGGGAAGAGACTGACTTTTCACTACTGGTGGGCATGATCGGGGCAGAGCTGAGCCTCCTAGGGAATTGATGTTTCCTCCTCAGCATTGAATTCTTGGTGTGGGAAAGCTGGTTTGTCGGATGTCTTGGCTGTTGGCTAGAAAATTAGGCAGAAGGGGGAGCGGGGCCTTCTCCAGAGTTTACTCCATGAACCCTGGAACAACGCCTCTAGACTTCTTGAGTCTCCCACTAGGTCTTTGTCCAGTCCCCGCTTCTTGGCCAGTTCCAGCCTTCCTCTCTATCCATGCCTCTTTTCCTGAAGTTGGGCCCTGTGTGCCCCTCCCTTCTTCTGGCAGGTTGAACACCCCTAGGGTTTAGTAGGGCTAAGTGTGTGGGGTAAGGGTTGTGTGCATTCAGAGAGAGGGAGGTATCACTGGCCTTTCGCATGGGAAAATCAGGTCAGCTGTCTCAGGGAGATGAGATGACCCAGAAGGGACTTTTTTCCTCCCCTTCTTCTGGCTGAATTTTGAAGGCCTCTGTCAGTCTGAGTGTTGCTGAGTGGACTGTCTCAGCCAGCCTCGCATTGTCAGTTTCTCTGCTCTCTGCCTCTCCTTTTGTCTCCCCTCGGCCCTCCCTCTCCCGTTTCTCTCTCCTAGCACCACAGACAGCTCCCAGGGCGCGCGGGGGAGCGGGGTCCCGGAGGCTGGAGGGTTCCCTGCAAAGCCTAGGCGACCGCAGGGGGCGCACCGGGGAAGGGTCGGCGGCGCCCGCGGGGGAGGTCCGCGAAGTGATTACAAAGCGCCCTCCCCGGTGGCGCTTCCTGATTAGCTCTAAGTCCAAACAGGGTCACATTCCAAAGAACAAAATCTTCAATCAATAAAGTAATTCAAAAACCAAAAGATCTCGGGGTGTGTAGTGCTCAGTGACAGATCAACTCTAAACCGTCCCTGTTTAATAAGTTCTTAGTGGAAGCCGACTGGGAAGGAGAGGGGCCTCAGTTCTGCTGCTTCGAAGCCCTTGCGACGCGGCCGCAGGGAAGTCGCCAGTGGAACCGCTCTCAACGGCATTTTTTACTTTCTCCGCTCGCGCAGCCCCGACCCTGCTCTGCGAACCGCCGCCTCGGCCGATGGAAGCCCAGGAGAAGCGTTCCCGAGACGGCCGCCCTGCAGGTTGGGTTGAGCCGAGGCCCTGATCTCCACTGCTTTTTCCACCTCGCGTCTCCTCTCCGCCGGTTTGGGACTCTCCCAGCTCCCGCTACGATCTGGTCCAGGACCCGCAGGAGCTCCACTGAAAAAGGAGGATTTTCGCGAGCCCGAGATTGAACTTGACGTACGATAGAAGGGCTTTGACACTTGGTGGAGCTGATGGATTTCCGCCCCCACCCACCCCTATGTCTGGCCGCCTGGATTCTTTAGTGAACAAGCCCTAGATGTGGGATCCTCCCTCCCACTCCGAGCAATTCTCACACACGTTGCAGCCCGCGGTTTGCTCCGCGATTCCCACGCCCCACTGCAGCGCGTCGGCTCCGCGCTGAGTCTCCCTCCGTTTGCGCCCCAGCCCTCCTCCTGCCCTACCCCCAACCCGGGACAGCCCCGCCGCCCCAAGTTCCCGCTCCCCGTTACAGACGGTGTTTCAGGGAGAAATGCGTGCGTCCGGACAGGGACCGTATAGATCAGGGACAGGAGTCCAAATACTTTCACCAACGGGGCTTGGGCAGGGCCTACAGAGCAGGGGCCCCTGTTCTCACATCTCAGTGGGCTCGGGAGGGAATATAAAGCGTTCTCCTATGAAGATGATAAAATAATGGTTGCCCAGGTAGAAGCTCATATCTGTATCGCACTTCATACTCCCCCTTCCCCAAGCCCCCAAGGCCTCAAGGCTGCAAATGAACACCTCTTTCAGGTTTTCCCTCAGTTCTTGGAAGCCAGCTCCTCGTTGTTGATTATCCCCACTTCCTCAACTGCCTCTCTGGCTCTCCTCTTCCTCTTTCCCTTGAGAGTTGGAGGAATGGAAATGCTAAGTGGAATTTAGATGCTGACAGAGACTTTTAGCAGCAGCGTAGATTATCCATATTTGAAAGTCAGGCACCACTGGGGAGACCCTAGTGCCTCCAGGGGCTGGAGAAAAAGGTGTTCCAAGGTGTGCATGGTTATGTGAAATGGGAGAAAAAGATTTCTATGGAGTAATGTGTATTTATACTACCGCCTAAGGAGAGAGCAATTAGGCAGTGGTGGTGTATTGTTTCCCCACTCCTATGCCACAAAATCAGAATGCCCGTTATGGACAAATAGTCTACATTCTAAAGCCAATTGGCTGATAGAGTGTTAGGAAAAGGGTATGGAAGTCGGTGCTACTCACTTCCTACTGTAGGGAAGTTAAACTACTTGGTATAGTTTCCAGCTGTGGGGGTCTTCCAAGTGAAAAGACCATAGTAGGTCTCTTTCTCACCAGGCCGTTTTCCGGTTGAGTGAACTGCTAGGAAATGACTTTCTAGTGATGTAATATGAAGATTTTGATTTTCCTAATGCCTCACATTTGAGAAAATAGGCATGTCATAATTTCTGAAAGATGCAAATAAGGATCTGATTGTCCAACTTCCTCTTGCACCAACTCTTAGTCTCCCCACTCTCTGCTCCCCTCCTCCCTTCCCCGCCCCCCCCCCCCCCCCCCCCCCCCCCCCCCCCCCCCCCCCCCCCCCCCGGGGCATCTGCAGACCTATGGGCAGGGAAGTTCTAGCCCAGATATTAACAGAGACAGAGATGTCCATTGGAAGTAGGGTGTATCAGAGCCACAGTCACTTAAAAACATCAAATTATTATTCATCTGCCCCATTTCCCACAAATGTTCTACTGATAGAAGCTTACCAAGTCGTTTCCGTTAGATTAAGAGGATTTCAAAGGGACACCTACTTCCTCACCAGCCTTGACTGAACACACTATGGCATTACATTATACATGCTCGTATGCGAATAAATGCATAATTGTCACATAATCATTCATTGTTATGCTACAATAGATTGGTCCAGAAAAATCACATAAAACTCAAATGGGTAAGCATGGCCATGGGGTGATTCATTTAGTCCTTCTTCTTTTGGGGATTGCTTTTGAAATTTCTGGCAATCCATAATTTTGATTCCCTCATGTACTTCTGTAGACGTACGCTGGAGCGGACCTCCAAGAGCCTGGTCTTTGCCGTGGAAACAACGCCACCCTTTCCTGTCACGTGGCAAACTTTGACCCGCCCACCTCAGCCGTGCCCAGTCAGAGCGCAGGAACGAAAGCGACCTTGCCGCCGCTGGCGAAGCTTTGGCTTCCTCCGTCTACGGGGCAGGCTTTTCCCAGGCTTGGGGCTTGCAGAGAGTAGGCCCGACCTTTCATTACCCATTTCCTTTACCCCTCTCTTGTTACCAGTTTGGGTTAAAACCCTTTGCCTCTGAAGGTGCCTAAGGGGTGACATTCTGCAGCTCCCCGTGCTTCTCGTAGCCTATTTATCCTTGCGGAAGGCACCACTATTTTCACATGCCCAAAGTCCTCCCACGAAGATATTTATTAGGGTAAAATTCGATTTGAATTTGTATAAACATGAAGATGGCTCCACTTCCTTTAGTAAAGCAATAATGACTGCTTTCATTTCAGGAACTGGTAATAGGTATGCTGGCCGGGGATCTGTTGAGCAGCCTCAGGTGAGCGAATTCAATAGAGGGAAGCTCTAGCCTCTGAAGACTTTTAAGGCCTTGGGCCCCAGGATCTGTTCTGCTCTCCATTCCTGCCTTGCTTTTGTCCTCCTGACTTTTGTTATTTTATATGTCTGGGATGTTTAAGTGATGGGCCAAGCGTTTCTCTTGAGGGATGTCAATGCTGAAAAGTTGAATTAAACTTGTAAATGTGTTGGATCATACTATTAATTAATAATTTGGAACAGGACTAAAAAAACCCCAACTATTCAAGCACTGCTTATTAACAGCAGTGCTGCATAGGTCGGTGACATTTCAGGAAGGATCTCCTTTCTTTGGTAACATGTTTTACAGGCTTTTCTTTTCCTTCCGTGAATGATCTAGTCCCTTAGGGGAACATGATTCTTGGTTCTGCCCAGAAATTTGGGAAAAGGATATTTTCCAACATTCACGTTAATAAGTAATTGGATTTTATTATTTTATTATTATTATTTTTTTGCGGTACGCGGGCCTCTCACTGCCGTGGCCTCTCCCGTTGCGGAGCACAGCCTCCAGACGCGCAGGCTCAGCGGCCATGGCTCACGGGCCCAGCCGCTCCGCGGCATGTGGGATCTTCCCGGACCGGGGCACGAACCCGTGTCCCCTGCATTGGCAGGCGGACTCTCAACCACTGCGCCACCAGGGAAGCCCAGTAATTGGATTTTAAACAGAACTGATCTTGATCCAAACTCAGGATTGGAAGGAATCCCTAAGGTCATCTAGCTTAATACCTATGCTAAAGTTTAGTTTGTTTGTTTTTTTACAACATATTTGATTTGTGTTTTTTATTTTTTCTTTCAATCCCTGTTCCCCGCTTCCATTTTTTTCTGTAAAGATAGAGAAGGGGAAGGATAGAGATGCCACAGTATTACAGCTTTTCCAGATGATTCTTGTCTTTCAGTTTTAATGGAGTTAAATTTATGTGGTCAAATCCTACTACACACAAAAAAACATGCTTTTTGTAAAATCTAATAAAATAACTTTTCTTTTGTAAAAGTGGAAACATTTTTGAATACTGAAGAGAGAAAAGTTCATCTCTGTCACTCAAAGAAAACCACTGCTAATATTTGATCTATTGTTTCTAGATTTTTGCTGTGAATTTTTGTGTAATTTTGATCATATTTCATCTGAGATATAATTTATGCTTTTGGTACCACTGTTTTTCTGTATTATTTAAGACTCTTTGTAAGTATAATATTCAATACATAAGATTCTCTCCCATAAATGTATCATAATCAAGTCAACCATTCTTTCATCACTGGACATTTAAATTGTTTTCCTCAATTTGAGATGAATAATGCTTCAATGAGCGTGAAAGCAAGATTCTGGAGAAAGGATTCTAGATGTTATTTGGAGTGTCACTTTATTATTTATCTTGACTAGGGCAGTGGAAGCAATGAAAGAACAAGATGACCAGCTCAAGAGGAGATACGAATTACTGACCAAAGGTAGTGGTTTCAGTGAATAGTGCAAGTTAAAACTCAGTAAGTTGAGAGCTATGTGAGCCTGTATATGCTGTGGTGAAGTAAGCTAAGAACACCACTTACAAATTTTTTATGTGTATTTTAAACTTCCCTGACTTTGAATATGGATTTGGCCGCCAGCCTCCTCACCTTCTCTGGTGAGGCAAGTCTGACTAAAGAAGGGGGAAGGAGGTTAGGTCTCTTCTGATTTAGGTTAGTAGCATGTTGCTTGCCTAGTTTGCCCTACTGTTTTCTGTGCTCCAGCTATTCTGTGGGTAAATAGAAGGCTTTTGCTTCTAGGACTGTCAATCTGGCACCTTTCTTCAGAACTAAATTCAGGTTAAAAACAAACAAACAAACAAACCCATAACCCACAAAGAAATTCGAGGGAGGGGGTGGGGAGTTGAGGAAAAGAATTAAATAGGAATAGTCTACCCTTTCATTTACATGACACACATTAACTAACCGTAACATAGAAGTTCCAAGAGAGCTGTCCTGTTCTCCTGTCTCCAGGAGCCCATGTAGGGCGCTTTAATTGCCACATTTTCAAACCGATATAATGGTGGGGATGTCTTAGTAATTACCTTAATGAGATAACACCTTTCCTTCCCTCAACCTACTCATTATCACGCCTCTTGTTCAAATTTCAACTACAAAGAACTATACTTGTAAAAAAAAAAAAAAAAAAAAAAAAACCTCTGAAATGTATTGTTCCAGGTCTCATACCCTTCAAATAATCACATTGCACATATCTTAAAAATATGAAAGACATAGGCAATTCAAATATGTTAAAGGAAAGGCTTGAGATAAGTAAACTAAACATCTGGGTGCCCTTTAATTATTCTTGGTTGGATTCTTTATCTTGACCTCTAGTGATGCTAAGGTGCCAAAGTGATGAATTTTAAGATGTTGGGCTGTGAAGACGTGCAGCTGCAACACTGATGGATTTAGGAAGGGATGGTAACAAGGTTAGCTGCATGTGAAGTGTGAATTGAGATTTTTGCAAAGAGACTGTGATTGCAGATGGGCATAATGTTGTACCCTTGCATGAAATCTTGCTATTATTGTATAATGGTCAGACAGAGTGTGAAATGACTTATTACTTTTCTTTTATTGTTTAATGAAGTTGGTTAGAGTAGCAGTACTACTGCTAGTCAGTAATAGTGAAGCACACACACAAAACTATATGACAGGTGCTGACGTATTTAAATATTTATTTAGTTTTGACTTTTTTCCCCTAATTTTCATGAATATCCGTATGTAAACAGAAGCATCTCTTCATCTATATAGACACATTTGCACTGATTTGTGTATCTGTGCATACCCTTATTATCCTGCATAAATATCTATACGAGTCCCTGATGCATGTAAAATATTTCAATATCCAAGGAAATTTCATAGCACTTTTAAATGTTTAAAAATGCTGTAATGCTTTGAGGCTGATTTCTGCGTGGAATTCTGGTTTGAAAACTCTATTTGGATTTATATGGGTAACGTTGAAATAGCTTATCATTATGGTGACTAGAAATGCTTTATGGAACAAAACATAATAAAAACCCATTATGAGGCATAATCTTTAACATAGTTTGAGTTACAGGAAAGATCAAATCATAGTTCTTCTGTCTTGTATTTTCGAGTACACATCTTTCATTATATCACAGAGCCCGTAATATAAGTGTTTCTTTATTTCCCAATATCAGCATCACAAAAGGATAATACCTTAGGCTTTACGAGTCTGAGGGAGATAATGCTATGATGTTAAAAACAAAACAAACAAAAACCCCTCTCCCTCTATAGTCAGTCTTCTGGCTCCAGATGCTTGTGTTAGAAACACTAATAAATGTTTGGTTTTAGAGATTAGGGATTTCATTCATTATAGAATGATTTTTTATATGGTCAGGAAGATTCATAATCATTTTTTATGCACTGGTATGAAACTCTTGATATGAATAATAAGTGTTTAGAAAAGATACAAAAATATGTCTTTAATATTGATATATCCCCTTATGTTGAAAATTTAACATTTTAAAAGAAAGTTTAAATTTGTTTGCATATTTCATATTGTTGTATAGTTAGGCCCTGATATAATGAAAATTGTTGTTCTGTGTTTGGAATATACTGAGAGTCAAATGATGTTCTTCAAAGCAACACAGATCAGGCTTTAGAAACAAACTTAGAACAGTTGGCCCAGAAAAATAATGTTTAGTCTTCTCCCTCAGCACCAAATTTATTGACCCTTTCCCCCACTTTTCTTTGGCTCAACTTGCCGCATAGGCCGAAAGAATTCTGACTATGTGTAGTTCCTCATCAGTCAAAAGGTAGAATGACTTATGTATATTAAGATGAAATCTAGAAATATGTATCATACTTTTTTCACTTCCTTTTTTTTTTTTTTTGATAAATGTTATCTTTCATTAGGAGCTACTTAGTCTAAGACTGTAGTGGAGTGAAAGTTAAAGTTTTTCAAGATGGCTCTAAGAGTATATGTAGTATAGGGCACTATGCAGAGAGCAGATTTCTGAAGGACTTGAATTTGTGAGGTATCTTAACTCCATATGTTTGTGATATCAGTTTTAGGAAAGACATACACTCTCACTGCTTGCCTGGTGACTTACCTGGTGAACTATCGAAAACTTGACTTTTGGCTTTTGGCAACTGTAATTAGTGACCTTCTTTATTCTATATTGAATAAGCGCTGTGATTGGCTTACAGTCTACTGAGATCAGCCCTTCAATAACTAAATGAAAGTGAATCTGTATAAGAGAATCCACTTTCTATTACGTGGGTGGCAGTCTGATCTAGTACCTTCTGAATTTCAGGTTTTGAAAAAATTAGCTCAGCTGCATCTGTTGCAGTTAACAGTGACAGCGTTTTAGGAATCCCCTACAACTTAACACCAGTGTTGTAAAACTTTGACTACTTCCTCACTAAGAAAACTTTTCAGCTTACCGTGAATACACAGTCTGCACATAAACATTTATCTCAACTAATTTTTCAGCCAATAGCTTTACTCTTGAGGTTTCCTTCCTACTCTCATTCTAAAATGAAGGACATTGGTCTTTATGTTTGAAAATACTTAATGGCAGTTTTCTTTAGCAAGATGAAAAATGTTTCTTGTGGATTGGTCAGGGAATCATGAAATGAAACAAAGTTTCCTTATTAAAGAAAGTGTCATCACATCTTTTTCTTTCTAAATACTGGTTTCTTAAATTCTGGATTGTTATCAAGAACATTAATCCGTGCATACTTTCTGACTGTAACTAGTAAATGAACATCTAAAATTATCCTCAATATGTGTTATATATGTCTTTTTGTCCCCAATCCCTAGATCGGTGCCTAGTGTAAAGTAGGTAAAGTTAACATGATTGAATGTGGACTCACTGATTAATTAAAAATAGTGTATGCAAGTGATATTTGCAAGTTGATATATATTTCTTGATGGGAGGAGCCATGTCTGATCTTTCATTGTATTTCAAGTACCTGGCAAAAAAAATGTGAGACTCCTAAGGGTATAGTGAATATTTGTTACCATTATTAACGATGGTGGTGATATGGTACAAATTTTTTAAAAATCTAATTTTAATTTTCAGTTGGTTTTTGGCTAACATCTTGTAGATGGCAATGAGAAGAATAGCACGTGGTAAAATTGTGCTAGTTATGTAACATAGTTTGTTCTTGACTTAATTGCACTACCAGCTTACTTTTTAATTAAACTCATTCATTTTTCATAGCTCTGAATTAGTCATGTGACTCACTAGACTTCCTGTTGATTTGTAGTAAGTAGAGAAATTCACGGAACACTCTTTTTCTAATTCTTTTCTAAAAATGAGCCTCTTTAATAGGGATAGGAGTGAAGGCCGATGTCAGGAATTGACTCCACTTTCCCCTGGATCCTATATTCTAAATTGTACTGGTGAGTAAATTCAGTCAGCTAGATAAGCTAAGAAAAGGAATAGAAATTCCCTTAGCTTATTAGCAATATTCTTAACAGGGCAATGACAACTGGGGAAATAAATTGAGTTGGCAATTTAATAGGTATAATTCAAAGAGTAAATAGAAGCAGCTAAATTTCATGGTTAATAGTAGTACTATTGAAACAAGGCGACTGGAAGACACTGCTAAGGAAAACAGTGACTTTCAAAATGAAGCTACATTTAGCAACTATTTTTCACCCGAAGTATTTGGCATGATGTTTGGGTTCAAAATTACTATTCTGTATTGCTTAATGCATTGTTAACTGGAATCTGCAATGTGTGGCAGGAGGAGAGAGAACACAGATGCTTTTTCCTGAAGAAAGCTCACATCCAGACTCTCTTTGTATTTTACCACATCCATACTTTAAGAGGCTTGGAGAACAAAAGCATACCAATGGAGAAAAATCTGTAAAGTCTTGTCAGGTATTATTTATGTATTATTATTTTGTTGGAAAAGATGTGAAAATACGAAGAATTGGAAAACAGAACAGCTAAGTTATAATGAATCACATCTCAGAAAAACACACCAGGGAATACAAATGTAATGACAACACATTTTCATTATTCTAAAAACAAATTCTGTCTGATAGTTAAACTCTATTAATTGGGTATTTTAGATACTTACCAAAGGAATAAGACTATAATAAGTAGCCTTTCCTTCCAAGGCATAAAATAGAACTAGTATCATTTTATTTGGTGGTCTTCTGGTTCTCTTTAAGCTACATATTTTACTGAAAGAGTGGAGAGTATGTGGAAAGAATATATTAATACATTTCATATGGGGGACTTCAGATTTCCTAGATTCTTTTGGTACCAAGGTATTTGAGGAAAAAATTGAAGAAACAAAGTAGGAACCCTAGAGACATGATAACTCTCCCCAGTGTACTACAATGATTCATAATTCACAAGAGAGCAAGGCTCAAGTGGATCATACTTTTTATGGTACAAATGGGATTAATATTGTACTTCATAGATACGACATGTTTATAACAAATAAAACCTCATTTCAACTTCCTCCTACTGTAGTAAGGCTTAGGAAGAACATTGGAATTATATTTTAAGCTCCTAGATTTAAAAAAAAAAAAAGACCAGTGGTTATTACTGCCCAAAGGCGGAGATAATTTTAGAATTATTTTAGCTCTTAGGGCTCTGAAATCTTTTCACACTGGGTAGCATTGCTATGATTCATATTTATTGTTTGTGAGACATTGAAATGTGTGATCACCTTTTCAACATGGAAATTGTCTTGCTGGCATATAAACGTCAAGACAGCCCCTTTTCTAAGTTATAATGCTAGGAATGAAGCAGATTCTAAAAGATTTATTTGCAAGTACATTCTAGATACCTCTGTGAGAGATATATACTTCTAAAACCATTTTGAAATTGTTAATTGTGGACTGTGAGTGTGTGTGGCTAGATGGATTATAGCATGAATACACGAGTGGCACTTGAGACAGTTTTCAGAGTCATTCTACCACTTTCCATTCTGTATGTCAGTGCCTTCCTCTGTTTTCTTTAATATTTTTCTTCTTTCCTCCCACTCCTACTTTCTTCTTTTATCCATTATACCTCTGTTTAGTACTTTAACCATCCTTATGTGTATGATATTTGATTATTTGCCTATTTTTCTCCTTAGACTTTAAGACTTTTGAGGACATATAATATACATTTAAAAATTTTCCCCAGTACCTATCAGAGATGCTCAATAAATATTTATTGAGCTCCCACAAGCTAATATTCTTTTTTTTTTTCTTAAATTTTTAATTTATTTTTGGCTGCATTGGGTCTTCGTTGCTGCACGCGGGCTTTCTCTAGTTGCGGCAAGCAGGGGCTACTCTTTGTTGTGGTGCACGGGCTTCTCACTGCGGTGGCTTCTCTTGTTGTGGAGCACAGGCTCTAGGCACGCAGGCTTCAGTAGTTGTGGCACATGGGCTCAGTAGTTGTGGCTCTCGGGCTCTAGAGCACAGGCTCAGTAGTTGTGACACAGGCTTAATTGCTCCACGGCATGTGGGAATCTTCCCGGACCAGGGATCGAACCTGTGTCCCCTGCATTGGTAGGCGGATTCTTTTTTTTTTTTTTTTTTT
>RJWK010020200.1:0-31689 GCA_004363435.1 Platanista minor
TTTTTTTTTTTTTTTGCGGTACGCGGGCCTCTCGCTGTTGTGACCTCTCCCGTTGCGGAGCACAGGCTCCGGACGCGCAGGCTCTGCGGCCATGGCTCACGGGCCCAGCCGCTCCGCGGCACGTGGGATCTTCCCGGACCGGGGCACGAACCCGCGTCCCCTGCATCGGCAGGCAGACTCCCAACCACTGCACCACCAGGGAAGCCCCAAACGAATATTTTGAAGCCAATCCCAGACATCACATCATTTCAATGTTACTGTCTTAAAAAGGCAGGAGGACACTTTTTAAAAATCATGAACACAATACCAATATCATACTTTAAAAAAAAAATAACAATTGACCTGGAGCTACTGAAAGTCAGCAGAGAAGAATGAGGGGCATTTCGTTCTAGCTAACTAGAGTTACAGGGCATCTGAATAAAAACTTCAAGTAGGGAGACAAATCCTGCACCCTTAGAATTCACACTGGCCAGCCTGACTGCTAATCAACATCTCCAATTTCTCCTTCCTTTGCCTCTTTATGACTTCAAAGCCACCCGACCACAGAGCACACTGCTTGAGAGCATAGGCTTTTGGAAAGGGTCTCAACCCAGCTATAGTGGGACAGTGGGCAGAGGGCTAAATTGCTCTAAGACTAATCTGGAAAAAAAGGACAATAATAGTATTCACTTTGTAGGTTTTTTATAAGGACTAAATGAGACAGTGCTCTTATTCACTCAGCACACAACGAGTGTGCAAAATCTATTAACTTCTGTTATTGTCATTGGGAAGTGTGGTGGGCAGGGATATCAAAAGCAGGATTAAAATGGTTTAATGGTTTTATCTTGATGGTTTTCCAAGATAGCTAACTTATTCAGTTTGGAGCCAGTCACTGAGACCTCTGTGCAGATTTTGATTGCGGATTTTGCGTGTCCAAGTATCTTGGACTCCATTGAAATAGCCAGTAGAAATTATTTAGGCTTCAGCAGAGCATGTTATTCAAAAGCTTATGACATTTTTACTGCAGCATCAATTTTGACATCATGGCCAAGAGCACCTTAAAAATGGGCTAAATCCAATAAAAGTACCATGTGGCAAGGGTGTGAAAGAAAAGACTAGATTTCAAAGATCCTTTTAAAGATTAAACAAATTTTAAAGTCAATGTTGCTGTTAAGACAGAAGGAGTGAGATGAACTGATGAAACTTAAGTGTGCCCATCAGTTGAAGGCACTAAAGACAACAGGAAAAAAGCGGGGGGGGGGGGGGGGAATCTAACACTTGATAAAATGGGAAGAAACTAAACTTAAAAAACAACAGATAAAGTCTGAAAGGGTAAAAGAAGCTAAAACAAATATTCCCTGGGAAGGGTAAGTCCAGGGATAGGATATCCTGAATCAGACCCAGAGGCAACCAGACAAGATGGGCATTTTTTAGTTTTTCTGAGGACAAGGTTACCCCTGAAGTGAGAACCTCAAATCATTTCTTCAAGTGTCAGTGTGAAATTATTTCCTGGGTTTAACTGTGAAAACTCACCTAGATAGGTGTTAATTAGTTAGGAATTCCTGAAATGTATTCCTACTATGTTTTTTAGTGAGATGCAATACTTTGAGATGCAATACTTGGTCCAAAGCATGACCATAAGAAAGTTATTTGTTTTTAATGAAAAGAAAAATAACATTTGATGTATGCCTATCATGTATCTAGAACTCTACTAATTGGCTATACAAATTATCTCATTTAAGCAAGGGGACAAAAATGGATGGCTTGAGGAATTAAGCAATTAAAAGCATCCTAGATTTGCATCTTTGGGTCCTGCCCTTAGCAGATCCTTAATAAAGAAAGGACTTGAAAATCATCTATCAGGGTCCAGGTAGCCAGTCACTACATCAACATTCCAAACCAAAGCCACTTGAATGAATTAACTTGAATGTTTCTCAAGGCAGTAAGCTAACAACCCATCTGAAAGTCTATTTTTCTCTTCCTTAAAAAAAAAAAAAACAGTTTTAATTTACAGAAAAGTTGAAAGAAGAGTACAATGAACAAAGAAGTTCTCCTATATAACCACAGCACTATTTATCACACATATTGAAGAAATTAATTTTTTTTTTTTTCCTTTTTGTGGTACGCGGGCCTCTCACTGTTGTGGCCTCTCCCGCTGCGGAGCACAGGCTCCGGACGCTCAGGCTCAGCGGCCATGGCTCATGGGCCCAGCCGCTCCACGGCATGTGGGATCCTCCCGGACCGGGGCACGAACCCGTGTCCCCTGCATCGGCAGGCGGACTCTCAACCACTGCGCCACCAGGGAAGCCCAGAAATTAATATTAATTACTATCTAATATACAGCCTCTATTTAAATTTCTGCAATTGCCCTGAAAATAATTTTTTCTTATTTCTTCCCACCCGCCCAGCAAATCTAGGATCTTATCAAGGTTCTAGTATTGCATTTCATTGGTATATCTCCATCCTATCTTCAACACTTCTGACTCTCAATAAATTCCTCCCAACATTGATCCAACAGAGCCTCCTTGTACATTTCATCTCTTGGATTCTCCAGTGGTTCTCAATAAATCCCTAACATCATATCTGCAAATCTGAGGCCTATTTTTTGTGACAAAATTGAAAAAACAGAGGTCAGTACCTAGCTCATTCCAGACTTACATATGGTTCTGAGAATGTCCTATAGCACAGGACTCAACCCAGTAGCCTACAGGTTGTATCCAGACAACCTGACAAATTTGTATGATTTGTTCCGCTAGTCTGTGTGTACACACACACATACACGTGTGTATGTTTCTTATGAATTCACTGCCAGAAGTTTTAAATTAGGAAATTTTTTTTTACAGATCTGGATTTCTGATTCTTCCTTAAAAATAAAATCAGAAGAATTGGTAACACTGGCCTCAAAAAGCAACAACTGGCTGAAATTAGGTAGCAGCTACTGCTTTCAGGTGGGCCTGGACCCCCCCCCCCCACCCATTTCCACAGTCCACAGGTAGATAGTATATGCAGTTCCCCCATAGTAAGACAATAATTTAATGAGATATGGGCAACCAGGGGACAATGAAATGTACAGCATTTGCCATGTAGAGGAAAGGATTTTTTGAGAGACAGTCATCAGAAGCATAGGGAACCTAACTCTGGCATAGAGAAGGGCCACCTATTTTAAGTGATGTTACATCATTTTCATTACGGTTATTGTAGATGGACTTGAATGGCTCCCTCACCTGGTTGCCATGGAAACCGTGAACTAGCGAAGGCCAGCTAGTAGCCTGGGTCACGTGACTTGAAAAGAAAAAGACTTTTGAAAATACCTAACTAAAGAATTTCTGGAATGAGAAGAACGATCAGTTATTCAAGGTGCTTATAAATTCCATCTGAGAAGCACACGCTCATCAGAAATCATAACCGAAGGCTGAGGCTGAGCTGATGAACCCTCATTCCTTCCTGTTTAGCTCAAATGCCTGCTAGAACAGCAGTGAGGACCTCACAGCTCAGGCCTCAGGTCTTCCTAGGCTAAGTGATTGCGAAGAGATGAAGGAGCTTCTGTCCTCGGCTTCACACGATCTGGTTACAGTCTCCTCTGCCCAGCTTCTTCCCTCTGCTCTATGGAACATCTGCTTACGTAAAAAATATCATCAACAGAGCATCACAAAGACGTTCTCGTCTGTTGAAGCGCAACAGAGATCGCAGGCTTCACCCCCAAGTTCAACTTGGCTTACACGTTCTTGCTCAAATCGTTAACTCTCCAATTAAATGCAGGTCTGGAAGGCAGGACCACAAAGTCCTCCGACATGTCAGAGCCAGAAACAAATGAACATGGCTTAACAGTTAGAGGACACAGTGTTCTAGGACAGTCGAATACAGAAGCTCTCAGAGCCAAAAAATTCACCAAATCTCCTGAGTGATGTATTTTACAATTTAGACAAGTTTTAGGATAAAGAATTTTAAAACTCATTTATTTTTAGGTAAACCTCCCTCCTTTCAGAAGGAAATGCTCTCTAGCTGGTGGCCATAAAAGGAAGTCAAACTCTCTGTACAGTCCCAACAACGCTGAGGAAAACAACAGTGTGTATTTCTCAACCTCCATGATTGATTCAGGTATGCAATTGATGTGCTTTATTAAAAATAGCAACAAATCCTTTTTTCTTTTTGCGGTACGCGGGCCTCTCACTGCGGTGGCCTCTCCCGTTGCAGAGCACAGGCTCCGGACACGCAGGCTCAGCGGCCATGGCTCACGGGCCCAGCCGCTCCGCGGCACGTGGGATCTTCCCGGACCGCGGCACGAACCCGTGTCCCCTGCATCGGCAGGCGGACTCTCAACCACTGCGCCACCAGGGAAGCCCCAGCAACAAATCTTTATAGTAGTTACCACAACAGAGACCTTTGTCAGAAGTGAGAGTTCAGAGCACACACATGAGAAATCCATGCAGGATGATAAGATGAGCCCCACGATGTAGGGGAAATTCTGGTACCTGGGCCCAACATCACCGGGCAGGAGGTCTTCAGGAATAACATCTCATCCACTTTGCAATTTTATAGAAAGCAGCAGATGGGTGAGAATAAGTCCTGGGAACCGTGAGGAGCAAGAAAACACAATATCTAGCCCCCAGAGAGTAACCATCCAGTGCGAACAAGCATTGAGCACGTTTTTACAAGCGTGATCAATGATTGGAAAGAAGTTTAGAATCTAAGGGCAAGGTAAAGCAAGAGGTGGAACACTGGTTCAACCTCACTCAGCATCGCCAGAGCAGGTAGCAAAGCTGGAAAGGGCCAAACAGACACGTCCCTTCCCAGCTCTGCAGTGACTTTGTGTTGGTACCTCAAAACTGGCCCTGGTGAGAGTATTTACACCACGAAAATCAGCACATCTCCTCCTCCAGTTATTATATAACTATTATTGCGGGCTTCCCTGGTGGTGCAGTGGTTGAGAGTCCGCCTGCCGATGCAGGGGACGCGGGTTCGTGCCCCGGTCCGGGAAGATCCCACGTGCCGCGGAGCGGCTGGGCCCGTGAGCCACGGCCGCTGAGCCTGCGCGTCTGGAGCCTGTGCTCCGCAACGGGAGAGGCCACGGCAGTGAGAGGCCCGCGTACCGCTAAAAAATAAACTATTATTGCTTTCCCTTGTCATGGGCATAGGGGAAAGGCCATTTTATATTTTAAAAATCACTGGTTCAATGTAATCAAAAAATGAAGTATTTCAAGTATGTTTTCCTGATTTAGGCTGCTTAAATAATTGCCTTCCCCCCGCCAACCCCCCAAAATCTAAGCTGTAAATTCAACTCAATTTCATTTGGTTTGGAATTACCATATTGTGGAGATAAACAAGTTCACCCTGCGTACCTTTACCAAAACTAATAATGATAGTTTACACTGATTGATTAAATATATACCAGTCATTGCACTGAGGGCTTTAAGTATATTTACATACATCATCTTCATGACAAACCCAGTAACGTGGATGTTATTATCATTCCCATTTTACAGATGTAGATACTGAGGGACATGATGCTTAAGTAACTTGCTCAAGATCAGGAAGCTGCAAAGTCAATATAATTTGACTTTAGAGCTGTCCTGCCCAGTGGGGGAGCCTCCTGCCACAAATCGGTATTGAGTATTTTAAAGGTGGCTTGTTTAAATTGAGATGTGCAGTTAGTGTAAAATACACACTATATTTTAATGACTTAGTATGAAGAAAATAACAAAATATCTCATTAATAATTTTTAAAATATTGATATATTGAAATAATATTTTGGATACATTGAATAAAATAAAATGTTGTCAGAATGCTTTTCACCTATTTGTTTTTACTTCTGGTTAAGTGGCTACTAGAAAAGTTAACACTCCATGTGCCCACACTTGGGCCTCACATTATACCTCTATTGGACCACGCTGCTCTAGAGCCTGAACTCTTCACCATTTTGCTTTACCCTCCAAAGGAATGAGTTTATACCATGCACATTAATGGGAAAGTGTGACCTTCTTTCACTGCAAGATGTATGTTTTGTTTGTTGGTGAGGAAACCAAGACATAAAATAGTTAAGACCCAAAGTCAAACATTAACCCTGAAACAATCTTCAAAGCCTGCTGAGAACAAAAGATAGCATACTCCACCCTCAGCTTTACTTGCTTGACCTGCTTTTCCACCTGGACTGAAGCCACAGAGTTCAAGAAGTTTAATGATCATCTGAGGTTTAACGTCTAATCAAAAGCCAAACACGGCCTTTGCTTGTGTTTGTGCTCTTGCTTTATGTACACTTGTGCTATGCGTGGAAAGAAGAATACAGCAAGGTGGGGGAGCATGCCAGTTTATGTGGCTTTTTACCGGGGGTCATGGGTTGGTTTTTATATATATGATCAGTACTTCAACTATTTAATCATAATCCTTGAGTTTCCATTTTGGAGGAAAAGGTATAAAACACATGCTCATAAGCCAATTCACTGAATGTCATTAGGACCCCTTAAGAAAGCCGACACTATTCATAAGCTCTAATCATGGTTCAGGTGCTGGACTGGCTCAGAGCTGAGGTTGAATTTTCGTATTTTCCTCTGAAAGGTCTCTATGCAGAAAATATTTCCTGAAATGTGAGCAACTCCAAAGGTGCCATCTAATGGAACAGGATTTGGCAATAAAAAACCAAGACTTTCCTGTACTTTCTCCTGAGCTCTTGGTTCAGCCCAGCCCCACCCAGCTCTGGACATTTGAGGTCTGTGCTTATTTACTTAGTTCCCTGGAGCACAGGGCGGCTTTTCTCTGTCACTGCATTCACCTGTGAGGGCTCTATTTAAAGAGCCTGCACAGTGTTCTGAACATTGACATCTGTGCCATGCCCTCAGCTTGACCTTTCAACACCCTCCCAGTCCTATTTTTTCTCAGCATCTCTCTCCCTCTTTAGTCCTCCAGTTCTGCTTTCTTCCTTGCCAACGTGTAAAGGAAGAGGCTGTGACACTGAAAATCTTCAAGGGGCGGTGGTAGGACTCGTCCCCTACCCTGCAGTCCCTCCTTAGTGGGGATTAAGTGTTCCTCCCATGTGTCCCCACAGTGGGCAGCTGTCCCAGGATCAACCAGTGACACTCCAGAGGGCTGCAGTGGGGAGACACAGAGGCCCCGCACATTTTATTCGTAGGTCTGTGTGTGCTTATATAACCACTCTATATATAGATAGACCTATTACCTTTCACATTTCTTCATCCTTTAACCTTACCTTTCTTGACTCATTATGTGTTTGATGTTCCTAATGGACAGTATTCCACATGGCATGGCGGAAGGTGTACAAATCTGGAAACGCAGATTCTAACCACTGCTCTGCTGCTCACTGGCTGCGTGGCTTTGTTCTATTCGTCGATGAAGTGAAAGGTAGAACTGGATGATAGAGGCCTCTCTGTTCTACAATTCTGTGAATCTTGAACGTTATAAATCATCTCTAGGCATTAGTATCCATTTCTTAAAATCTTTATTTCCTGCAACTCTTTTTTCTTGCGGTACGCGGGCCTCTCACTGCCGTGGCCTCTCCCGTGGCGGAGCGCAGGCTCCGGACGCGCAGGCTCAGCGGCCACGGCTCACGGGCCCAGCCGCTCCGCGGCACGTGGGATCTTCCCGGACCGGGGGCACGAACCCGCGTCCCCTGCAACGGCAGGTGGACTCTAAACCACTGCGCCACCAGGGAAGCCCTCCTGCAACTCTTGACTCCAAGAGATTCACCCTCCTTGGAGGTTTGTGGTTGCCCTGTGATAAGCAAAATGACAGGTCTCCTTCCACAGTGATTGTCCCAGACTCCAGGACAATGCCCAAATTACGTTGTAGCTACATAGAAGGGTTTTTTTTTTTTTCAATTTTTTTAAACTTAAAGGGGAAGAAATTAAGTCACAAAAGGGTAATTTGTAGGAAATGGAGTGTGAAGAAGGTATACACTTATTTGTAGAGGAACCATGTGAAGTTTTATCATTGACTTCTTTGTTTCTTTGTTTGTTTGGTTCTGGATTCTTGGCTGAAAGGAAGCAATCCTTCTACACCACAGGGTACTTCTAGAATTACTGCTGGGATCTTCAAACATGTCTCCCTGTTTCTGGTTCTCTTCTTTTCATCCCAGTTTACATACTGCAGCCAGATAAACACCATTAACGCTGCTTTTACCATCCTGCCCCTGCTCAAAAGCCTCCCAGCTCTCCCTTGGCCAATTGGATTAAGCATAAAAAGCTCAGCCTGGCCGGTCAAGGCTCCCACATCATGGCTTCCATCATCCCAACTAGCCTTTCCCGCTGCTGCTCCCCAAACACGATGCCCAGGGCTCTCCCACACACCTGGCATCCCAGGCATAATCCCACGTCGCATTGGTGTCCAGTCTCTTCTCTCCCAGGAATGCCCTCCACCCTCTCCGCCTGACCCATCCCACCTGTCCTGTAAAATAAATGTCAAAAACCAACCTCTTTCATGATAAGCTTTCTCTCTCCTTCAAAATCCCACAGACTGGTGCTATCCAAAAGAAGCAAAATGCAAGTCACATATGTAATCTAGATTGTTCTAGTAGTCATATTAAAAAAGAAAAATCAGTTTAATAATTTAACTTATTTAACCCAATATAATCAAAATATTATTACTTTTAACATGTTACAAACATTTAAAAAAATCAATAAGTTATTTTACATTCATTACCTTTTGTGGGTTTTTTTGTTTGGTTTTTTTTTTTTTTTGGTACCAAGTCTTCTAAACCCAGGGTGAATTTTATACATACAGCACATCTCACTTAGGATCCTAAATGTTCATAGGAAACCTTGGTCTGTATTTAGATCTCATAAAGTTTAAAACTGGAAAAGCTGATTCATGCACCCAAGTTGGTCCAAACATACTAAAAATTCTGCCAGGACTGAACCCGGTATTGGTTTTTTAAGTTAAATTTAACTTAGTTAAAAGGAAATAACATGGGACTTCCCTGGCGGCGCAGTGGTTAAGAATCCACCTGCCAATGCAGGGGACACGGGTTCGAGCCCTGGTATGGGAAGATCCCACATGCCGCGGAGCAACTCAGCCAGAGCGCCACAACTACTGAGCCTGCGCTCTAGAGCCCGCGGGCCACAGCTACTGAAGCCCACGTGCCTAGAGACCCTGCTCTGCGACAAAGAGAAGCTACCACTCACCGCAACTAGAGAAAGCCCACGCGCAGCCACAGAGACCCAATGCAGCCAAAGGTAAATAAATAAACTTATTAAAAGGAAATAACATTGAATTTTCAGCTCCTCAGTCGTACATTTCCATTGTTCAGCAGCCATATGTGTTCAGTGGCCACTAGCGGGACTGTGTGGACAGGGCAGCCATGGACCGGTGGGCCTCACCAGAGGCATCCATCCCATTTGTCTTTGGGAAGATTTCCTCTGTGTGTAACCTCAGCTGGATCACAAAACCCCAGGGGACAGAACTGCATCTTTCTCCCTCTCTGCCCCAACCCCAGTACCTAGCATTGACCCTGACACAGACTAGGCTCTGCAGAAATACTTTATGGATAAATGAAGAAAGAGTAAACAACTAAGTGATCTCTTCTCCCCATAAGGTTATTAACTATTTGAGTGTGTATATTTTTTAAGTTTATTTTATTGAAGTATAGTTGATTTACAATGTCGTGTTAATTTCTATTTATGGCAAAGTGATTCAGTTATACATTTATATACACTCTTTTTCATCTTCTTTCCCATTATGGTTTATCACAGATATTAAATATAGTTCCCTGTGCTATACCATAGGATAAGCATATATTTTATTCTTAGCTTGTTAACACAGGGCCTAGCCCTTTAGTCAACAGGCATTTCTTCCTCACTTAGATGAACTGAGGATGCTGTGACCACATAAGTATCATTTCTCATATTTTCTTATGCTCACACATACAAGTACATGTATATCATACATAAAAACATCTCTTAGGATTTAACGCTTCAAAATTCCTTTTAGGGCTTCCCTGTTGGTTGAGAGTCCACCTGCCGATGCAGGGGACACGAGTTTGTGCCCCGGTCCGGGAAGATCCCACATGCCGCGGAGCGGCTGGGCCCATGAGCCATGGCCGCTGGGCCTGTGCGTCAGAGCCTGTGCTCTGCAACGGGAGAGGCCACAACAGTGAGAGGCCCACGTACCGAAAAAAAAAAAAAAATCCTTTTAGTGTTAAAACCAACTAATTTAACCACCAGATGCATTAGGAGCACACTGTCAAGTGAGTGCAGGTATATCTTTCCTTCTTTTTTTTTTTTTTAATAAATTTACTTATTTTAATTTATTTTTGGCCGCGTTGGATCTTCGTTGCTGAGCGCGGGCTTTCTCTAGTTGTGGCGAGCGGGGGCTACTCTTCCTTGCAGTGCGTGGGCTTCTCATTGCAGTGGCTTCTCTTGTTGCGGAGCACGGGCTCTAGGTGTGCGGGCTTCAGTAGTTGCAGCATGTGGGCTCGGTAGTTGTGGTTCACAGGCTTAGTTGCTCCGCGGCATGTGGGACCTTCCCGGACCAGGGCTCGAACCCGTGTCCCCTGCATTGGCAGGCGGATTCTTAACCACTGTGCCACCAGAGAACCCCTATCTTTCCTTCTTAAGGAGGCAATTCTGACAGATTCACTCCTTTTTCCCTCCCTCCCTCCTTCATGCATTCATTATTCGCTGAATTGAACACTTGACTTCTAAAGAAATACAGTCACTCTATAAAAACCTTTAAACAGGTTGCAAAAAGAGAAAGGAGACTCAGAAGGAAGAGAGTAATGGTACGCGGAGGACACAGCGCAGCTGGTAGCAACCCCACCTGGGGCCGCTGGGTACTGCGTGATTACACCCACTGCCGGGATCTCTGGAGCCTTATCTGGAGATCAGTACCCTGAGAGACAAGCCTTGTTTCTATGACAGAGGTATTACTGTAAAAGAATAAGCCTGATGTTTAGCAAACGTTCTCATCGAAACATGGAGGCCGTCTCATTGCTTCATGGAAAAACTCATGATCAGGCAAGGTGAGGGCGACAAAGCTGAGACCAGTGCAAAGGCAGAGTCCTTGACATTTATCACGGAACGTGAGCCCCAGGGCTCTCGGGACGTGGTTCTGAAGATTTCTGAGGAGTCCTGGGGTTAGAAATTCAAGAGTTTATAATCCCCACCACAAGTTTTCACTGTCCCCTTGAACCCCAAGGAAAAGATACCAGAGCACCCCCTCTCTTGCTCTCTCAGGAGCTCTCTGCAGCAAAACAGAATTAATGTGACTTTTTTTCCTCATATCCCATTTATCTCACCCTGCAAGCCCTCCATATGCCGCGGGAGAGTGGGTCAGCCTTGCGCTCAGCGTATTCTCTGCCATTTATCCTAATTAAGTCCTTGTGACAGATATCAGCATGCCAATTGACATCCCCCTATGACACATACTATTTGTCACTCCTTTAGTCCAGTGCCTCACGACTCTATTTATCCAAAGGTACCTGACATCTGAATAGGAGGGAGAAGGAAGATCTGCCCAGAGGAAATGGCACAGAACAGGTAACCATCTGACCTGGATTTACGATTCCAAGATGATTGGAGCAGAGTTTCGCTCAGAACTTTCTTCTTTGTTTTTGTCTTTCTTTTTTTTTTTTTTTTTTTTTTTTTTTTTTTTTTTTTTTTTTTTTTTTTTTTTTTTTTTTTGGTTGTTGTTATTATTGGGGGGCTATTAAAATTTTTGCTTTGAAAAAGTGTAAAATACAAGAATATCCAAGGCAGCAATTATAAATAGAACCTCACTTTTAAGTTCAAAATGTTCTGCCCGAATTGGAATATCCTGTCAAGTTTCCTCCCTTGATTATTTTTCTTTATAGCTTCATGATTTCCAATTGATTTTATATTTAGTAGTAGTTCCCAGAGTTCCTAAGACAATAGACATTTTATTTTGAAAAGTTACATGACTAAATGAATCTTCACATTAAGGGAATTATGCCCGTGGAACAACAGATGTGATTCAGAAGTAACTTTTCTCGCCAGATGAAGGATAGCATAAGACTGACTTTCTGTAGTGCAAGGTTAAGTGGCTGGATTAGGCAGAACTCTTTAGGATGCAAATGAAAGAAAACAAACTCAAACTACTTTGGCAAAATGGCTGTGTGTTGCCTTATGTATCTGGATATTTATGAATGGATGTGGACTTCAGGCAGGGCTGGATCCAAGTGCCAGAACAAGGTTTTCAGGACTCTTACATTCATGATCTTCCTTTCTTGGCCTGGCTTTGCTCTGAACTTTTAAAAATTTTTATTCTTTCCTGTTTCCTTTAACAGCTGGGGGTGGGGTGGGGAATAGCTATGGCTCTTCTAGACTACATGCTTCTGGTTTAGAAATCCTAGTGGAAGAGAATATCTCTTTCCTAGTACGTAAATAAATCAACGTCTCAGAAGAATTTTCATTTGCCCTGATTTTGTCACATGCCCTCTCCTGCAATACAGCTGACCCTTGAACAACACGGGTTTGAACTGTGTGGGTCCATTTATACGTGGATTTTTTTAAATAGATACATACTACAGTACTGCATGATTCGCAGTTGATTGAATCCTCAAATGTGGGACCACAGAGACAGAGGGCTAAACTGTAAAGTTATTGGTGCATTGTGGACTGAGTGGAGGGTCGGGACCCCTAACTCCTGCATTGTTCAACTGTCAAGTATGCTCATTTTTTCATGGGAATAGGATACTATGGTTAGCTGGAATGGCTCATGTATGCAAATCTGCGGTGGGAGGAGGGTGAGGAGGGTTATATACCAGAAGGAGAATGGGGGATAAATACCCCAGTGGCTGCACTGAGGGATGACTTGGAGGAGTGGTAATTACTTCCTCAAGTTTTCATTTTAAATGTACTTACTAAGCATCTACTTTGTGTTAGGTAGTGATCAAAAAGGTTAAAACGCCTGCTCTCATGAAGTTTATATTCTATTACAATAGTCTCTGTCAAGATTAAAAAGCCATAACAGGGGGCTTCCCTGGTGGTGCAGTGGTTAAGAATCCACCTACCAATGCAGGGAACACGGGTTCGATCCCTGGTCCGGGAAGATCCCACATGCCGCGGAGCAACCAAGTCCGTGTGCCACAACTACTGAGCCTGAGCTCTAGAGCCCACGTGCCCCGTCTACTGAAGCCGGTGCACCTAGAGCCTGTGCTCCGCAACAAGAGAAGCCACTGCACTGAGAAGCCCACACACTGCAACGAAGAGTAGCCCCTGCTCACCACAACTAGAGAAAGCCCGCGCAGCAGCGAAGACCCAACGTAGTCAAAAAAATAAAATAAATTAAATTAATTAAAATAAAAGAAAAAGCTATAACAGCTAAATGTAAAATGTGACCCTTGATGAGATCATGGATTAAAAAAGAAAAAACTATACAGAACATTTTAGAGATAAATGGGTAAACCTGAATGTGGAGTGCACATTAGATGAGTATTGCATTGTTGTTAAATTTCTGGAGTATGTTTTATAGATGTGGGAGAATATCCTTGCTCTTAAGGGACACATATCAAAGTATTGCGAGCTAAAGGATAATGATGCCAGCAGCTAATTCTCAAATGAGTCAGCACAAGTTAAAATGTGATGTCCGGGTCTGTATGTGTCTGTGTTTCTCATCAGCAAGTCATCCCTAAGTCACCTTGAAGAAACATACAATCCAAGTAACTGCAGATTTTCTATACAAACCCTGGTCAAAAGAAGTCTCTTAGCCCCTTTCTAAACTAATTAAAAACAACAACAAGAACATCAAAAACTTAGCTCAACCTATATAGAAATCCTAGACTCCCCAGTCTCCATTACTGTGGGAATTTACTAAAATCAAGTTACTTTAATCAAATTAAATCCCGATAGTTATGAAGAAGAACTTCCATATCTGGTTTTACATCATCCCAGGCTCAATTCTAGATAAGGAACAGGGCACCATTCAGGAGATCCTCTTCATTCTGGAGCATGTACACTGGATTTTAAACCCTTATTAATCCACAAAACAAGTCACATTCTTTCTTTGTCCCTCCAGCAACAGCTCTCTGTTCTTAGTAAATCCAAAGAGGGTGCAATGCTTCTGTATAAGTGTCCTCTTGCTGCTGTAACAAATTACCAACACAGATTTGTTCTCCTACAGTTCTGGAGGCCAGAAGTCAAAAAGCAAGGTGTTAGCAGAACTGCATTCCCTCTGGAGGCTTCAAAGCTTTTCATTTGCTAGAAGCCGCCCCCATTCCTTGGCTCTTGGCCCCTTCCTCACACCACTCCAACCTCTTGCTTCTGTCATTACATCTTCTACTGTTCTCTCTGATCTGCCTCCCTCATGTAAAGGCCCTTGTGATTACATTCTCACCTGGATAATCTCCCAATCTCAAGATCATTCATTTACGCACATCTGCAATGTCCATTTTGCCATGTCAGGTAACACTCACAGGTTCCGGGGATAAGAATATGGTCATCTTGCAGGGGGAGAATGACATTTTTCAGCACACCACAACCTGCTAAAAAGATAAGTCCCAGAAGAGAGAGGGAGGAAGGCGAATGATCTGGAGCTCTCTGCCAGTGAGCAATGCAAATTTTACGGTTTGAGGGGAGAAGAGAGGCCCCCAGAGGACTGGCATAGGAGTGGCTTAGAGATCACTTCCTATTTAATGCATCTCACTCCCTGGCTCCCCTACTAGGAGCTAGTACCTTTAGCAGTTAGACATGCTTCTTCAAAATTCCTTAAAAAATCACCGCCACCCTTGGTGTGTCTGGATGTGTGGAATTTCAGGTTAGGTATGGGTGGAGGTGGATAAAAGAAGGAAAGAGGAAAAAGAAAGAGTGTCCACTGAGCCAGCCTTGGTCCTTCCCTCTAAAAGTCTTGGTCTTCCAGGGTTCCCTAGTCTATCATTCCCAGTATTATTATACCTCTGCCCATTGGAAACCACCACCTGAGACAGCCAAGATCATAACCCTTGCCTCAAATTTACTTTACAGCCTGAATCACATAAATTTGAGACTAGAGAAAAGAGTCTACTCAACCATGCACAAGACACTTATGCATGATTTTAGCCCTTTATCTTTGTCCCCAAGGCCAGGGCGAGGTCCCCATCCGGTTCACTCCCAGGAGGTGACGAGCCTTTTAGGAGCTGACCCACCTGTGCACACGAGGAGCCTGGAAGAGCAGACGTGTCTTAGCCCTTCAGGCCACCCTAGTCCACTTAAACTCCACCTGCAGGCAGTATCCAGGGGTCCCTTACTTCTCTGCTCTCCCTCCTTCCTCTCCTTTCCAGGACACCCTCTGCTGCCCCAGCCCCCATTACTTCCAGCTCCAATCTGGAGGGACAGTGCTTGATTCTCAAGGTTCCCGGTGCTTCTAGAGGCACCCCAGGGTCCTTCCGATTCTTCAGCATGAAACAGCATGAAGTAAACATGTAAACAGCGTGATGCCGTTGACCACTTATGATAGCCGGGCTGAGCTAGCAATGCTTTCATCTCTCCTCACCCACAGTTACCCATTCTTTCTAACCACCCTCCACAACCCACATGGTGGGGAGAAACACACAGGGAAAGAGCTCACTGTCCTCCAGCTTCCATATTTTTCTGGATCTTTCCTCAGGCAGTGGAGCAATTACTTTGCATTTGTGAGGTCATTTTCTGAGGATGGATCATTTGGATGAAATGAGGCCAATCAGATGAATTTCTTTTTTGTTGTTGTTGTTGTTGTTGTGTTTTTTTTGGCCTCGCTGCTCCGCTTGTGGGAATCTTAGTTCCCCGACCAGGGATTGAACCGGTGTCCTCCGCAGTGAAAGCACAGAGCCCTAACCACTGGACCACCAGGGAATTCCCTGAATTTCTTTCGTCTCAGGTGTGGACTAAACTCTGCTCCTCCCTTGTCAAGATGCTCATCTGGGCGACGTAGAAAGAGAATAATAATGCATAATCTATGAGCTATTAGAACCTTATAAAGAATGTCATTACTTATTCATTTAACAAATATTTATTGAGAATCTACTATATGCCAGACCCTCAATGTTTAGTGGTAAACTAAGTAGACATAATCACTACTACTGTGGCCCTGAGAGTCTAAAGGGGTTCTCCCCCGCTAGACTATGCAAATTAGCATATAATTACCAGTTGCCTTTTGCAACTCCTAAAGAAATCATGTATCCAGGCAACAAACATCAATGACTGGTAAAACCAGTAGGTCATAGGGGATTAAAGGGGTATCCTATCACTGGTGTAACAAATTACTACAAATATGGTGGCATAACACAAATTTATTATTGTACAGTTCTAGAGGTCAGAAATCCAAAATCGGTCTCTCTAGGCTAAAAATCAAGGTGTCAGCAGAACTGTGTTCCTTCTGGAGGCCCCAGAAGGGAATCTGTTTCCTGCCTTTCCCAGCTTCTAGAGGCTGCCCGCATTCCTTGGCTGGTGGCCTCATTGTCCATCTTCAAAGCCACTAATAGTGGGCTGAGCCCATCGCATGCTGAAATCTCTTGTCTCTTTTTCCCCCTCCCTCCTTCTTCCACTTTTAAGGGCCCTTGAAATTACATTGGACTCACCTTCCAGGATTATCCATGATAATCCCCGTATGTTAAGATCAGCTGATTTGCAAACTTAATTCTCCTTTGCCGTGTAATGTAACAAATTCACAGGTTCCAGAGATAAGGACGTGAACATCTTTGGGAGGTCATAATTCTGCCCAACACAACTTCCAAATCCTCTATTCAAGACACCAGGGAAGATCTGGATCCAGCCTACCCTGTTGAGGTGCCAGTGGCCAAGAGTGCGGTCCCCACCAGCTCCACACTCATGCTCTGGTCAAGATGCTCAGCTGGGGCTTCCCTGGTGGCACAGTGGTTGGGAGTCTGCCTGCCGATGCAGGGGACACGGGTTCGCGCCCCAGTCTGGGAAGATCCCACATGCCGCGGAGCGGCTGGGCCCATGAGCCTTGGCCACTGAGCCTGCGCGTCCGGAGCCTGTGCTCTGCAACGAGAGAGGCCGCAACAGTGAGAGGCCCGCGTACCGCTACCGCCAAAAAAAGATGCTCAGCTGGGCCTCTCCTAGAGGCCTCAACCTCTGCTTCATTATGTCCCTGAGCTCTTAGGCTCCCTAACTCTCTGGTATTTCTAATGGCTTCTTCCATCCCACCCCCCGGATTCATCCTGAAGCAAGGAAAGAAAGGAGTCCAACTGACCTCCTGTGCCTTCGGTCCCCATCTGCCTCACTTGTACTCCGACACCCTCGACAGAAGGCTCAGGGCCATTCTCCTCATGCCCCCTCCCCCTCAGGGCTGGTGGCAGACAGCCTCAGGCCTAAACCATCAGAGGCAGAGGAAGCTGCTCTGTAATTTTCTGAAGAAACCCTAATGACTTAAGTCTCCAGGCAAGGTTTTTTTGGTTTTTTGTGGGTTCTTTTTTTTGCCACACCGCAAAGCATGGGGGATCTTAGTTGCCCCACCAGGGATTGAACCCATGCCCCCTGCAGTGGAAGCATGGAGTCTTAACCACTGGGCCGCCAGAGAAATCGTCATAATTCTTTTTTTTTTTTTTTTTTTGTGGTACGCGGGCCTCTCCCCGCTGTGGCCTCTCCCGCCGCGGAGCACAGGCTCCAGACGCGCAGGCTCAGCGGCCATGGCTCACGGGCCCAGCCGCTCTGGGGCACGTGGGATCTTCCTGGACCGGGGCGCGAACCCATGTCCCCTGCATCGGCAGGCGGACTCTCAACCACTTCCCTGCGCCGCCAGGGATGCCCCTCATAATTCTTGATATACTAAATTAATTTGAAGATTCTTCGTTCCATACTCTCTCCTCTCCTCATTCCCTGGGGACAAAATCAAAACTGTTGATATATTTGAACAACCAAAACTGACCAACTGTCTTGTTGTTCGAATGGCTTATCCACGCTCCAGCCGAAACCCCCAAACCCACTACTTCATCGGGGGCCACACCCCCAGGGTAACCGGATTTACAGGCTATGGAAGCAACAGCTGAAACTAGTGCTAAAGAGTACTCCGATTTTCCTCATCTAGAAATATGTATGAACCGAGGAGGTAGGAAAAGGAGGATTAAGCTAGAGCCCAGTCTGAAAAGTGGTTAAAGCAGTTTCTAGCAAAGTCCTGAATTGAAAAGAGAAACTTTTCTATGAGTGGTCTATCATGTGGTTCTCACAATAGGCCACAGACATGGGGCCGGTGAAGCAGGGGGCGCTTTTCGTTACAGCTGTGAGAACAGTTCCTGAGAGAGGGTTGGAAACTATTAGGCCTCTTGCTGACGCTTAGAAATTGTCTAAAATCCGCCCAACACAACCCATTGCCAAATCATTAAGTTTCTGAATTCCTTTGGCTGAATGTACTATGTACTTGAATTTAAAAGCAAGAGAGCTTTCCTTTGAGACATTGTGAGGTAACACGGTTTCGTCTGTTATTAAAAATCCATTCAAAGTCCCATCATTCAATGGGCCAAGTGATCTTCTTATGTAAAAGGGCTTTCAACAATGCTGTGCGTGTTTTAATTATGGGGGAGCTGGGATGGAGCTTGGGCCTACGGTCTCTACTGAAAAGACACAATAAAGGAGGAGTCTTGAACTTGCACATGGAAGGGAAAGAACGTAAGGATGTAACACAGGCTGCCTTTGGAGGACCCATTCGTGGTGGGTCGCACACCCCAAGCCAACGAGTGTGGGAGAACTTGGGAACACTCAGTTCAATTTTACTTTTCAGGAAGAAAAGAAAGGAGATTTCTAAGCCTTAACACCTTTGTGGGGTCAGCTTCTTCAGGCTGGGTTGCTAAGATGTGACTTGTGTCTCGCCAAAGGGAGGTCCCCGGAGGATACTCACGATTTATCCCCTCACTATTTTGGTTCATCTGGTGTCTTTCTAGTGCAATGTGGAATTTGTCACACAGGGTTGTTTAAAAGTTCGCTGAGCTTAATGCTGCGGGGATAAGCCCATGACTTACTGATAAGTGAAAAAAAACAGCTTATAATACAGTCTACTATACCATTCTAATCTTGTGACATGCCTGTCTGTAGACAGACTTTATATTTGTGAGTATGACGTTAGGAGTACACATACAAAAATCTTAGTGTGCAAGGCTCATGAGTCATCTTTTGTTTTCATCTACGTTTTTATATTTTCCAATTTTTCTACAATCAACATATATTGCCTTTATTATCCTAAAAATAAAAATTAATTAAAACAGGTACTTCCCTGGCGGCGCAGTGGATAAGGCTCTGCGCTCCCAGTGCAGGGGTCCCAGGTTTGATCCCTGGTCAGGGAACTAGATCCGACATGCATGTCGCAACTAAGAGTTCGCATATCACAACCAAGGAGCCCTGGAGCCACAACTAAGGAGCCAGTGAGCCGCAACTATGACCTGGCGCAACCAAATAAATAAATTAATTTTCAAAAATTAATTAAAACAAAATGTCAGAACTTCCCTGGTGGTCCAGTGGGGCCAGTGCCGGGGGCCCAGGTTTGATCCCTGGTCAGGGAACTAGATCCTGCATGCACGCCGCAACTAAGAGTTCACATGCTCCAACTAAAGGAAGTCTGCATGCTGCAACGAAGATCCCGCGTGATGCAACTAAGACCCGGTGCAGCCCAAATAAATAAATAAATAAATAAATATATATATATATATATATATATATATATATATATATATTTTTTTTTTTTTTTTTAATGTCATATAAGCCTCCTAGAGAGAACCGTCGAAATTCCCTCTATCACCCATTCCTTTGGCATATAATCCTATCGTCTAGTGCAGGGGTTCCCCAACCCCAGGGCCGCGGACTGTACCGGGCTGCACAGCAGGAGGTGAGCGGCAGGCAGGCAAGCAAAGCTTCATTGGCCGCTCCGCACGGCTCCCCATTGCTCACATTACAGCCTAAACCATCCTGCCCCTCCCACCCCCGTCCGTGGAAAAATTGTCTTCCACGATACCAGTCCCTGGTGCCAAAAAGGTTGGGGACCGCTGGTCTAATGAATTAAAACAAAACTGTGCAGAAGAGATGAAAGGGGATGATCATTCTTGGGTGAACTTCCAGGGACACTGGTAGCCAAAGGGTTAGCGCAGCTGCTGTTGCTGGGGAACCCGGAGGGTCTTAGATAGAGTGGGTCACCACTTTGCTGAGAACCTGCTCTTCTCTCTTTGGAAGATAGAGGGCGCTCATCCAGGACCCTTTGGCGGATGAAGAGGTTCTTAACCAGGGTCTGGGTGACCCAGGAGATCTGACCACAGGGTGGAGAGGCCGAGAGCCTAGCCAGGACTAACTGGATCTTTCAGGTGTCAAGTGTGAAGGAGGGAGAGTGAAGTCATAGCCCGTGTTTGCCCAGGTCGGCCAGTTCTGTTCGGCAGGTGGGTGTGGAGGATAGAATGTCCACTGCAGCTGTGAGCACAGCCAGCCAGGCAGGGCACAGGTGGCTACCTGCCCAGCACCCGCTTTCAGAACGATGCCCCCTCCCTCCACCCCTTCCCTGACTCCAGGTGTTGTGGTGTAATGAAAAAAGCACAGCAGAAGGCCAATCACTAAGCTTGAATCTGTTAACCTCCTGGTGTGTGACCTTGGGCACTAAGCTTCCTGCACGTGTGTCCTATCTGTGAAAATGGAAAGAATATACAAGGATCTTGCTGAGTTGTTGTGAGTTTTAAAAGAAAAGATGCATATTAAGGACGCTTTGTATTGTATAGCAGGAAGCACAGGTTTGTTATTCTCAGAAGGAGATGGGGGCCTTGCCTTCTGCACCCTTTTTCCTGCACCCAGCACAGGACCAGAGCAGACCGGAATCACAGTCATAAGCCATCCAGACAAAGCAGCCCCTGCCCACCTTTGCCATCTCATCTCCATCCTTCCCCACACATGCCACCATCCAGCAGACTGCCCACTCCTAGCCCCCCAACCCCATGATCATCATGGTCACTAACCGCTGTGGAGGAAGTTACCACCAAAGCCCCAGCTGATGTACGGAGAGAACGGATAAACACACCAAACTGAGTTGTGAGGCGAATCATTCTGGAGCCCTTGGCAAGGGTGAGTGGCAGAGAACCGCCAAGAGACCCAGACTCCTCACCACATACACACACACACAAATAAGGAAGGCAGGAGAGCGCTGTGGGACGAGAGCGCTTGTGAAAAGGGCACAGAAGAATCTGCTTGTTGGTGAGTTCCACCCTCCCTGGAGGATGAACGGAGGTCGGGTCCACCTTTGCCTCGGTTCAAGAGGGCAGAGCTTTCAGCCGCCCACTTGGAGAAGAGTGCGAACCCCTTACAGTCTGAGGACAGGAGTGGAGTAGGCTGGTGTCTGACTCCCCATGAGCGAGCATCAGGTGGCCACACACCGTCTCTCCAGGGTGCAAGAAGCTGGAGAGGGGCCGACAGCCGGGGGGAGGTGCCCGCGTTGGGAAAGGCCTGCCCTCCCAGACTTCGTTACAGCAAAGGCGCCTGAAAGCTTCCCAGGGACCGGCTCTGGGTTGGGCAAGAGGCAGCTGTGGGCGGGTTGGAGCTGCCAGAGGTGGACCGCTGGAATCCGAGGGCCCGGGAAGAACAGACTAGAGCTGCTTCTGCCCCAGTCGAGGCCACTGAAGGCAAAAGTCCCTCGTGATGAGTGGATGTGGGGAGGGGGCACCGGGGCAGAACAAGTCAGCTCTAGGCTGCTGCCAGCCCAGAGCCAGTTCCCGGCACTGAGTGCCAGACACGTCGGCGCTGTCCCCCTCCCCTGTTCCTGCACCCCAGTCCCAGCGAGGTCAGAAACAACCTGGTGAGTATGGAAGGAGGTGAGCTAGAAAGAGAGAGAAAGCTGACCTCAGCCCTGCCCCGCCTGCCCCCCTGAACAGAGATGGAAGGTTAAAATTTTAGCCGATATCTGAGCGTGCACATTCTGATGTCTGCATGTGAAATGACTCTACAGCTTTGCATTTCCTCAGAGTGACCAGAAAAGTCTTGAGACTTTTCCACCAGATGCCCCGGGCAGTGGGAGAGAAAACAAAGCTGCTTTGTGATGACACCCCAGGAATGTGCTTATCCAACATATCGGTGTAGTAATTAGATGTTTATCGGGCACTGCTGCACGCTGCAGCAAGCCCTAGCCAAGGCTTCACTTCACATAAGCCTTACAGCAGCCGTCTCATTTGTTATCCCTAGGTTGCCGAGGAGGAAACTGAGGCACAGAGAAATTAAGCAACTTGCCCCGAATTCGCAGAGGTTCCTCCTTTAAGCTAGAGCTTAAGCTAGAGCTCTCCTCCCTCAGCCATCTTCCATCTCTCCAGGATCCCAGAGCAACTCACTTCTCGAATGGAATTGCTTGTTTTGGTACTAATGTCCCCAGTTACAGTGACCTTCTTTGAGACCAGAGCTAGGTGGCTTTCATTTTTGTGGGACAGGACCAAAACTCAGAACATCCCGTTTCAGCTCAAGCCCGTCCCATCTCCGCTAAAGAGAGCTCTGGGTCCTCGTGCTCACGCTTTGCCTCTGCTCAGCTGGCCCTTTGGGTTTTTGTGACAAAGAGCCGAGAGCAGGAACAGGGTTGAGTAGAGCAACCTGAAGGCTGGTCAGGGGAAGAGGCTTTCAGGGAGTTTGGGAGAGGCATGGGACACCTGTGGGGTATGGAGAAAGTGGAGAACAGAGAACACAGGTGTTTTAAGATAAGGGCCAGAATCCCACTTAGGGATGTTCATGAATCACATACACATGTTTGCTTGAAATTACATTTTTGGTGGCTGGACTGTGGCTTTTGTTGCTGTGGTTTGGTTTGGTTTGTTTCCAACACCGCTCTGAGGCTAAACTGTATCTTGGCTTCACAGTCTATGGAATATCTACATTTTTAGACTCTAGTCTCTGACACATAATAGGTGTTTGACAAACGATTGCTGCATTAAATTTAAAGTAATTTGCAAAGCACCCTGTAACTCATAGCCGGATGCCTGCTTCTGAAGTTGACTGGGTGCTGGAGGAGGGCTGGCAAAACAGCCACAGAAATAAGTGTTGAAGGTCAGCCTATGGGCAACTTGACTTCAGTGAAAATCCCCAAAACCAATGGTGTGTGGTTCATGGTTAGGGGGGAACAGCTGACAAGAGCCTGGGCTGGTGCTCAAAATGTCAGAGCTTGAGCAGAGTAGGTGAGTGTAAGGTACCCCCAACCCCCAGATTCAGGATTCAAATGAACAGTTGCCTCTCAGGGTGGGGTGAGTCAGAGGTGTAGGCGGGACATTTCACCTCCCACAATCCTGGCCTTGTCTATCACCTGGAGTTGGCTAGAGGATGTCCTTTCAGCCCTTTTTGATTAACTTCTATTTACCTTTTTCTATTTTTAGATGACCTTTGACAAGACCCACTCTTTGAAAGAGTCTGGCCAAAGGATTCCAAGCGGTCAACATCTTGTATTGGGTATTTTATAAAAGGGCCCTTCTTTACTACATGTGGAGCCCAGCTGGGTGGAGGTATTTTGCTAGAGAAGCCAGCCTTGAAATATCCATATAACACATAATCAAGTCAAGACTGACCCTGGCTTTTCTCCCACTTCCTTAGGGGGATTTCTTGCACACGGAGGAGCAGAGGGGGCTTTGAGAAGGGTCAATGCCCTTTCTACTGGGGGCTCAGTACAAAGTCTCATTACATCCAGCCTTGAAAATAAGACAAGAGAGATTCTCTCCAGTTCCAGATGGATAGTTGTGGCCTCAAGAATAAATATGTGCTAGCCAGGAATCTCTAGAATCTCTAATGAAGACCAGAACTGGCATCCTCAGATATCTTCAGTTTTGTTGGTCTTGAGCACAGTCTTGAAAATAACTGCTAAAAAGCCTCAGTCCACAAGAATGTTGCCAACACAAACTAAACTCACCCTGTCACACTGCTAGTGCTAAGGAAAAAAGGGTTTCAAGGTAGAAAAGCTCAGTAAGATAAACTGGAGAAGAAGAAATGAGACCTGAGACTTTCGCTGCCGCGTGGAAAGAGCAGTTTCTTCTCCTCTGTATATTTTCAAGAATCCCCAAAAAGAACTTTAGGGGCTTCCCTGGTGGCGCAGTGGTTCAGAGTCCGCCTGCCGATGCAGGGGACGCGGGTTCGTGCCCCGGTCCGGGAAGATCCCACATGCCGCGGAGCGGCTGGGCCCGTGAGCCATGGCTGCTGAGCCTGCGCGTCCAGAGCCTGTGCTCCACAATGGGAGAGGCCACAACAGTGAGAGGCCCGCATACAGCAAAAACAAAAAAGAATCCCAGGACAGTGACCTTGCTCCTTATAAGTAGGCTAGCAAAGGGCTCTTTGCAAACACAAACACCAGAGAAATGTTGTGAACAGACACTTCACTGACCTTTGTCACAATGGTTTTAAATGTTTGATAACAAGTGATAAGAAACAGGGACTTTGTTTTCCAACTTAAGTCATTTCTGTAGAAGTGTTCTGTCTACTTTCCTGCTGAATATGGTTCTTTTTAATGCAACATGGTACTTTTTGAGGCAGAGGTTACATAGGTACCTGCTGAGAGGGATATTTATAAATTATGGCAGCCATCCCATCCCTGGGGAGAGCTCCGAGTCACCTTAAGGGGAATCATCACTCCCTCTGAGAATCATATCTGGGGTGTCTTCTTAGTTACACATAAATAATATAGAGCCAGAAAGCATCTGCTGCCCAGAGGGAAGGGGACAGTGGAACCATCTGTGGCCAGTCAGACACAGGGCTCTGAACAACAGATATCAGAGGGTATAGCCAGCAGTTCTCTAAGGACACAACAGGCCAAAATTCATGTTTCAAAACAGCATGCAAAATGGCAAGTATGGCAACATGCTTCAAGATGGCACTCAGCAGGAAAGCCAAGGAAGCCTTGGAAAGGACATACGCTCACTCAGCCTAAGAGTGGAAAGGTGGCAGTCAGGCTGGTGTTGGCATCGCAGGACTCTAGAGCTAAACCCCCCAGGACCCAGCCACTCCGGCACAGCCACCTTGCTTGGGGACCACGGGTGAGCACTGAAGAAGGTAGACAGGCCCTGTGGCACACTTTGGCTGAGCACAGTTCTGTACGAGGAGTGGGACTGTCATCTTTCAAGTAACCACTGAAGCCTGGGTCAGGACCAGCTGGGGGACCATCTGAGCAGAGGGTGAAACTATGCAAGAACTGCCTCCAACAGTGACACTGTGTGGCAGCAATGAGCAACTGTGGGAGTGGTCTGATCAGGCTTGCTTCCTGCTTGCTCAGCCTGCAGAAGCAGGACTGGATCCCTCTGGCCTTTTTTAATAAGGACCTGGGAAGTCCTGGCCAGAGCAATGAGGCAAGAAAAATAAATAAGGCACCAAATTGGAAAGGAAGAAGTTAAACTGTCACTATTTGCTGATGACATGATTTTATATGTAGAAAACCCTAAAGACTTCACCAAAAAATCTATTAGAAATAGTAAACAAATATAGTAGGTTGCAGGGTACAAAATCAATATACAAAAGTCTGTTGCACTTCTGTATACTAACAATGAACTAGCAGAGAAAGAAATTAAGAAAATAATCCCATTTGCAAATGCAACACAAAGAATAAGATACCTAGGAATAAATTTAACCAAGGAGTTGAAAGAGCTATACACTGAAAACTATAAAACATTGTTGAAATAAATTGAAGACACAAAGAAATGAAAAGATATTCTCTGCTCATGTACTGGAAGAATTAACATTGTTAAAATGTCCATATTACCTAAAGCTATCTACAGATTTAATACAATCCCTATCAAAATACCAATGACATTTTTCACAGAAATAGAACAACAACAAAATCCTAAAATATATATGGAACCACCAAAGACCCCAAATAGCCAAAACAACCCTGAGGAAAAAGAACAAAGCTGGAGTTATCACATTACCTGATCCAAATTATATTACAAAGCTATAGTAATCAAAACAGCAAGGCATTGTCAGAAAAACCAGACATACAGTCAATGTAACAGAATTGAGAGCCCAGAAATAAACCCATACATAAATGGACAACTGATTTATGACAAAGGAGCAAAGACAATATAATGGAGAAAGGATAGTCTCTTCAATAAATGGTGTTGAGAAAACCGTACAGCCACAGGCAAAAGAATGAAACTAGACCACTATCTCACACCAGACACAAAAATAAACTACCTCAAACTGGAATTCTACTCAGCCTTAAAAAAAATTAAATCTTGCCATTTGCAACAACATGATGGACCTTGAGAGTACTACACTGAGTGAAATAAGTCAGACAGAGAAAGACATACTGTATGACTTCACTCATATGTGAAATTGAAAACAAAACAAAACAAACAAGCAAAAAAACAAAATAAATGTCCAAATCATACCAAACAAAAACAAACACATAGCGGAAGGGGAGGTGGGGGGTGGGAATTGGTAAAGGGGGTCAACTGTATGATGACAGATGGAAACTAAACTTTTGACGATGAGCATGCTCTAGTGTATGCAAAAGTTGAAATATAACATTGTACACATAAAACATGTTATAAACCATTAAAAACAAACAAATGAATAAGGCCCTGGGGTCTTTGACCCTGTGCCCCAGGCTTGTGCAGCAGCTCACACCAGTTACATTCACTTCCATGTCTTTCACAATTGCTATGTGTGTAGGCATGTGAATGGCTTTTAGCTGTACTGATTTAGGTGTTACTGGTACTGAGTTTCTCACCTCTCCATAAGAATCAGGGTTACCCTCAAACGGCCCCATTTTTAGAGAGGGTCTCCCGGCAGTCTCTCTGGGGCAGCCAGTAGCAACAGGACACACACTGCTGGAAAAGTACCATTCCTCCCCTGGCTGGATGGCCAAGGACCCAGTGTCCCCGGAACCCACTGGCTGCTAGAGTAATATCAGACCCCTTCTCTGCAGCCCAATGACCACCTGCTTGGCCTTGGGTGGTAGGAAACTGGGACCCTAAATCTGCTCTTTGGCTGGAAGTTCTCATCTTTCTTTCCACTGGGTCTCTGGAGGACTGCAGACACCACTGCAGCTTTCTCATGTCTTACTTGTACGTCGTGTGTCTGTGCTCCCAGTGCAGAGGGAAGCCGCTCCGGGTTCACCCGGGGACCAGGAGTCAGGTTTCAATCAGGTTTCAATCAGATAGGCATGAAGACATATGTCACATACCTTTCTTCCCTAAAGTGGCACAAAGTTCCCTAAGAAGAGGCCAAGTGGGTGGGGCTAAACTTTGGTACTCCTATACTTCTTAGTCATGTGGGGAGGCCACTTACAGGTGAGTTTGATGTGGGGAAGAGGAAATGGAAAGCTATTTGAAGTAAGACGTAGGTAACACTCTACAACTTACCTCCCAGCCTCAGGTCACAGAGCCACAGCTTTCCACTCCATCTCCGTGTGTCTTGTCCTTAACTCGAAACCACAAAGCCCATGTGGACACCAGGTGTGCTGGCTGTCCCAAAAGACTCTGAATGAATATGAGATTATTCAGACCTCGCCACCTGTCTCAGCTAGGATTCCGCAGAAAGTAGAGTCTGAGGCAGAGGGCTCAGATGCTTCAAAACTTTGTTAGCGGATATAATCTTCTTTATAGGATTATAGGAAGCAAGATCGAGGGAGAAGAGGGGGGATCAATTTAAGGATACCAGTCACTGAGTTGCCTACCAGTCACTAAGTGCAAGATGGCTATATATGTGGCATTCATTCAAATATATTTCTTTAATACTCATTAAACCCCAGGTATTATGCAAAAAGCTATAGAGTTAGTCCCTGTCCTCAAAGAGAAATCATGCAAACGGCATCTAAAGTCCACACATGTTAGTGTGGGGAGGGGAGAGAGTTTATTTATCAGCTCTCGCCTCCCACTGGTCGAAGGTGAGCCGCAAAGGGCACTGACTCTCCCACGCTTCCAGCTTGCACGTGTGTGGGCACCAGGCAGGTCTCATGGAAGCATCAGCAGGGGTGCCCTACGTGGGGAGGTGAGAGGTGACTGGTGTGCATATAGGCAAAGCACTGCTGGACCCACCCGAAGTCCACTGGAGCCCATGTGCCATGGCACTGGGACAAGAGACAGGAAAGGCCAGAAGGATCTGAAACTCCAGCCACGGGAAGAGTTAGAAGGACGGGATTGTAGCAACTCCACATTGGGACCTCTAGAGCTCTGTGTCTCAGTGGCAGCCAGTGCAATGTCAAAGGGCCGGACTGTCCTAAAGACACGGAAGTGACAGCAAGCACATACCAAGTCAGGGAAGTGAATGGGATTTCACAGGCTGCCAGGATCTTCTAAAAACATTCTATGCTCTGATTCATAATCCACATCCTCCCCCGTTTGGGAACTCAGCAAAATCACAAACCCCTCTCTTCCCGGGGAGGCAATCAACAAGGAAGCCTTACAAGTTTGCAGTCTATGTTCAAGTCCCAGGTCTGCCACCTACTGGCTTTAGGACCTTCTGCAAGATTCCTAAACTCCCCCAGCCTCAGTTTCTCCACCTGTCAAAGGGGAAATTGAGATATCAAATGAGAGCAATTCAATGTCATGTTTAGCTGCTTCCTGGCACATGATAAATTCTGCATAAATAGAAGCTACTGTGGTTACAAGGCCACCAAACTCTGCGTGCCTCCAGGAATATCATGTTTCTCTGGGGGAAATTAGGATGGTATGACACTCTGAAAGAGTCCTAAAGCCTTAAATATATCAACAACTGCTGCTATTTTAACAGCCCTGGGAGCAAAGAGAAAACTTGGCAACAGCAAAATGGCCTAAAAGAGAAATAAAATCAAGTAGTAAAATTAGCATCCCATTCCATCTTCACTCCAGGGCACAAGTTCTCCCTAGCCCCCCAAGAGTGAGTCAGTTCTGGCAGAAGAGAAATGAATTCATCCTAAAAGAATCTCTTATTCTTTCCCCACTAATCTTTCTCTTTCAGACTCAGTGTTTCAGCCTTGAGGAGGATGCTTGTGAATGACTACTTAGGCTTATGAAAAAGGTCCTGTGTGCTTAAGTTTCCATAAGCAGATGTACTCTCCACTAAATGCTCCCACTTCACTTTGCTTCAGTCTCTTCTTACAGCTTTCTTCTTGCAGGTCTGTTGCTGATCAGACTTCAGCACTTTATTAGTCCCCCAAATGTCTACGGAGCCCCAGATTTGTGCCAGGCCCTGCGCTGGCCTTGGGGATAAAAAGGTGAGTCTCTAGGGGAAAACTGCTTAGACGGGGAAACACATCACAGGACAGGTGAGCACAGAGGTTCAAACATTTGTTCAACAGATACTACTGAGCACTTATCAAGCCCAAGTGATGTGTTAAAAGCTATAGACTTGATGCCTGACCTCCAGAAGCTTGCCATCTGGAAAAGGGGACTGACAAAAAACAGACGATTACCATACAAGGAGACTGACAGTGTGAATGGGAGAACACACCAACATGCCCTTTCTAGATTACTCCAGGAGTCTGCACCAAGCTGCACTGCAATTGAAGCCGCCCTATGCTCAACTACCAGACACACCTCAATCTTCCTGTCTCTGGGTATCCTTCAAACAACTCCTCTCACTTAAATGACATTTTTATGTTTATCAAATAGGGCATAAGATTTTTAAGGGTTGAAAAGCATTCCTCTACAAGATGCTTTCCTGTCTAGCTAAAAGCCACCAACCTGGTTTACCAAAATGTCTCAGCACCCAGTACCATAAGGTCTAGAAAAGGGGGTGAGTTTCATCCACCCCACAAAAGGCCTGCCTAGTAAATTTCCTATTTCCGGCCCCCAAACTACCTCTTCCCAGGTGATGACAGTGGGAAAACCCACTCTCTTCAGTAGACACCTCCACTCCATGCTAAGGCTGTATCAGTCTAAGTAATACTCATGCAGTGGTTGAAACGAAGGGTGTGTCTCTATCTCCCTAAATTACCAAAAATTACCAAAGGAATGGACAGCTCTCTTCCTAATTTTATAATTTTTTTGTTGATATACAATATACCTAGAGAAAATTGCACAAATCATAAGGCGTATCTGGATGAATTATCTCAGAGGAATATCCCCCCTCCCATGACGACTACATAGGTCAACAGCTGTGTTTTCCATTTTAATATGTTTGAAAGTATAGATTATTCTAGACTCGGAGAACCAGTGCATGTTTGCCAAACCCAGTCCAACTCTGTTATGGCCCCTTCTCCAGCATAAGGCCAAGGTGATGCCAGCATGCCCTTCCTACGGTCTTGGGGTCTCAGCTCCTTGTGTCCTGCAGGCAACTGAGCCAGACCTAACACACACAGCACCACAGCCTGCACGCACAGCACAGAGTGGGTCCACAGGTGGAAAAGAAGTCCTGTCCCAAAGGACATGGGCTGCAGAGATACACCTCTGCCCACCACAACGACAGCCTTTATATATTGCTATACAGAGCAGCAACTAACAGCTGACTGCTCTGGCTTCTCAATTTAACAGCCCAGTCAGGTGGATCTCCCTAAAAAAGCAATGGTTTCCATCAAAGGCATAGTCAAGACCCTACCTCGTGCATGATTAAAAACAGCTCAGAGCACTGAAAGGCTCTTTTCCCCATCTCAAACGTTTCAAAGACCTGCCATTAAATTCCACTTTCCCCCGGAGGGCTCTGAAAGAAGGATGCTTATGTCCAGCATGTGGCCAAGGACAGGGAGCTTCACCAGGAGATGGGGGCAGCAGAAAAGCCATTTCACTGGGACACGGACAAGCTGCTCTCCCCGCAAACAAGCTCTTCCCTTCAAAATCAGCTCAAACTCCATCTCTGCTCTGCCTTTTGTGCCCACTCCAAGGGCCGCATCTGGGATTTGTCATCTACTTTCTCACATGCCATACCATCACACTTGCCCTGGCACCTGATGGCCATCTAGGGCTCAGATAAAATAATTCACACCAAAGACCTCTTAAACATCAAATGGTGTCAGACACTGGGTCAGGAGCTAGGAATACAAAGAAAAATATGCCTAGGACAGCTAACTGACCAGATCAAGGGGAAATATCATTAACAAATGCAAAAAACAAACAAACAAAACTTTAAAATGGTCACTTGCTCGCATTTACCTCTCACCTGAAATCCTAGTCTTCTATTTGCAACATTATAATTCTCTCCATTGGTGACTAATTGTGGCGTCACAAAGGATTATAACTCTAGTTGAGGAATAAGCAGTAGAAGGAGTGGAAAGATTCTGTTTCCATGTCAGTGTTTCTGGCAAATTTGTTTTCAAAGGCACAAAATAGACCGTCCACTTTATTCTCATATTTGATGATGACAAGAATGTCTCACATCTCTTGAGTTTCTTGGTGAGTACTTCACTGAGTACTTCTCATATGTGATCCTGGTAGAAAGATGCCTTTCTGCATCTTGAGGCTTGTATCCTCTGCTCTCAGGGTACCCAGAAAAAAAAGTCTCTTTCCCCAAAGTTCACAGAAGTTCTGGAATTTTGTCTCCCCTGCCTCTAACTGGCCTGTGTCCGTTGCTGAACCAACCACAGAGGACAAGCAGTACAGCAGTCACATTCCCCGTCAGCTCCACCCAAACCACAAAGACAGTGAATGCAGGATAGCGAGTTTCTCAAGGAAAATCAGGATGCCACTTCCTACCAGAGGGAGGTGGAAAGGGAAACAAGAGATATCTATTGAAGGGTGAAATCGGCAGCCTAGCCTAGGCCCCCATCAGTTGCAACAGAGGTTAAAAAAAAGAGTCATCATATGGGACTTCCCTGGTGGCGCAGTGGTTGCGAGTCCGCCTGCCGATGCAGGGGACGCGGGTTCGTGCCCCGGTCCGGGAAGATCCCACATGCCGCGGAGCGGCTGGGCCCGTGAGCCATGGCCGCTGAGCCTGCGCGTCCGGAGC
>RJWK010020201.1:0-31685 GCA_004363435.1 Platanista minor
ATTTGTCTTTCTCTTTCTGACTTACTTCACTCTGTATGACAGACTCTATGTCAAGAAGATGTGGCACATATATACAATGGAATATTACTCAGCCATAAAAAGAAACGAAATAGAGTTATTTGTAGTGAGGTGGATGGGCCTAGAGTGGTATATCTCTTTAAGCCTGTTCTTCCAGCTATGAAATGGGGTTACTGACTTGTTGACCTAAAGCAAATATACACCAGTTATTTCTCCAGCAAAAATGGGTTTATTTGCGATCAACAAAGAACTGCAGTTTGAGGTCTACAACCATGATGAACCACCTAAAATTCCCACACAGGAAGGAGAGGAGAGCTCTTTTATAGAGGAAATTGGAGAGGGGGCATTAGTAAATAAAGAGTTCATGACTTTTCATTGGCTGAGTTGATGCCAGGGAAGAAGTCTTTCTTCTTCTTTTTGGGCTGTACTATTGTTATATGGATAGAGAGATCTGTCTTCTAGCTTCCAGACTCTATTTTAATTGAGGTTTCTGTTTCCTGATTTTTACATTTCCCCATTTTGACCAAGATCTTTCTGTGACAATATCACTGATCAAGAGTCAAGTTTTCCAATTATTGTGGCTTTTTGTCCCTCAGTGTCAGGAAGAACCTCTCTTGGGTGTAGTGTCCTATGTTGGAGGGAAAGTGCACAGATTGGAAACTTAATGATGTCACTTTTGAGTAACAAGGAGGGGTAAGAGGAACACTCTCAGGTACTTTTTATCTAACATACATCATAGACATTGTAGGTCAACTAGAGCATTATGCCATCATCAAAGGTTTGGCAGACAAACTTCCTACAGGCCTGGTTCACATATCTTGTGAAAACTGTCTCATCAGATGTTGTCTGCTTTAATTCTGGGAAATTTTAACTTTCAGGTCACCAGGTGGATGATGTGCAGGTCCAGTCATGGTTAAGTGTTTCCTTTACATGTGTCACATGAATCCAAGTGTATATTCTATGGAGTTTGGTGTCACAAGGGTTAGTTAGCAATACCTTATAGGGGTCTTTCCAGTTAATTGAAGAGAGTCCTTCTGGAGGTGTCTTTCCTAGTAGATGAAATCTCCAGGTTGCAAGGTGTGATGTTTAAGGTCTTTGTCTCCCAAGGGTACACTGTGAAAATGTTACTCTACAAAACTTTTTTTGGTAGAGACAATTAGGCTTTTGAAATCCTGGAGCATCTCTCCTTTTATTAGTTGTGGGTCAAAGGAGGCAGGAGCCAAGTTGTTTGGGTATCTTGGGTGTATCTCACAGGGTAAGAGTTATGAGTTCTAAAATAAGTAAATCTGAGACTTAGAAGTGTCAATGGCTACGCTTTTGAGGATTTGGAGTCCTTCTAAAAATATTTCCAATTGAGTCTTAATAATGTTGTTAGCATGTTCAAATAAACCAGAAGATTGAGGTGGTAAGCACAGTGAGAGTGTTGTAAAACCAGCCAAACAGCACAGACTTTCAAAGCACCTGGCCAATAAAATGGGTTCCCAATCACTATTAAGTTCAAGTGGAGTCCCCCAGGTAGGCATAATCTTTTCTAAAGGGACTTTGGCCACAGAAAAGACAGTAGTAGACTGTCGGCAAGGGAAAGCTTCAATCCAGTGTAAAAACATACAGATCATGACTAAAACATATTTATACCTGCTACAGGAAGAATTTGTATGAAATCCATTTGCCAGACCTCACTTGGTCCATCAGGCAATTTAAAATGTCTGAGAACAGTACAGACAGTCTTCCCTGGGTTGTACTTCACACAGTTGAGACCAGTGAGGCAGGCACTTTTTTGTGGGCTTGTTAATGTTTCCCACCAATATTCATTCATGGGTGCTATCATTTTGTCAGTGACCAATGGTTTCACTCATGCACAGTGGTAAGGACTAGGCATTTCTGAGGCTCAGAAGGGCTGGGGATTTATTTGGTCCAAACCAGAGCTTCTCTTTTTTTATGAAACCAAGAATTGCTGAATTTTTCTTCTTGGTTTTCTTGTTTTGGTTTGGTTTTTTGTTTTGGTTTTTTTCCTGAGGTCAATCACTAGGCTTCTCTTGTCAGATTTTCTAAGTCATCATTTGGGGAAATATCCCTTTGGACCATGATAGAGGTTTGGCTGGTGTTAGTCCCCCTAAGGGCTGCATTCCTTTTGGAAGTGTCAGCAAGGTGATTTCCCTTAGGTCTCAGAGAATCAAATTTGGAATACCCCAGAATCCTATTAATAACTAAAGTGACAGGTAAAAGTATTGCATCCAGTAATTCCTGAACATAGGTGCCATTTTAAATTTTATCTCGCTGGAAGTAAGGAAGCCAAGTGGCTTCCACAACATTATAAAATTGTGAACTATTGCAAAATTTTATCTAATATCAGTATGAATATTGATAGTTTTACCTTTGGCTAACATGCAAACCTGTGTAAGAGTGTATAATTCAGTCTACTGGGCTGAAGTAGCTGCAGGTAAAGACGCTGCCTCAACAACATCAAAAGAAGATGCAATAGCATACCCAACACAGTACTTGCCATTGTCGCCTTTTAAATAAGAGACATCAGTGAACCATGAGAAGTCAGCTTTATAAAGAGGAATTTCCTGCAGGTCGTCATGAGGCGTCAGGATGTGGTCTGTAAGTGCTAAGCAGTAATGAGAGACTTTGTCAGTGATGAAGAGGAGGAGAGTAGTTAGGTCATGTAAGTTACCCGAGGAGCAGTTAACAAAAGTGTCTCATAGGAGGTGAGGTGGCTGACTGAGAAGCGTTGAGTGTGATGGGAATTCAGGAGAGCTTCTACCGCATAAGGTACAAAATTGTTAAAGGGGATCCCACAACCGTTTTCTTGGTGGCCTTAGCTAAAAAGACAGTGGCTGTAATGGCTCTAAGGCAAAGGGGGTATCCCCATGCTACAGGGTCCAGCCGTTGGCTATTATACCCTATGGGTAAGTGGTGGTCCCTTATGTTTTGGGTGAGGACCCCAAGGACATTTCCTTCACTTTCATATCCAAAAAGGAGAAACGGAATTTGATAATTGGGTTACCCAAGGGCAGTTAAGTTCATTAAGCCCTCCTTTATCACCTCAAACTGTATAGTGTCTCATTATTTCCATAAAGTTGAGTCAGAATTGCTGTTTCTTAGTAAAATATACTAAGGAGATTTGGCCACAAAAGAGAAATTTGGAACCCAGTTTTGGTAATAACCAACTAGCCAGAGAAATTTCTCTGAGTTGGCGTTTTGGTTGGGGTTTTGGGAATCTTAGGACACCAAGTTTATCTAGATTTAGATGTAACTTTTGTTCTGATATCAGATGCCCTAAATATCAAACCTGGGTTTGGACAAACTGCAATTTTTCCTTGATGACCTTATATCCCTTTAAGGCTAAAAGATTTATCAAGTGGATGCTGTCTTCCTGTGAGAAGGGTTGAGAAGAGCAAAGAAGATTATCCACATATTACAACAAAGTAGACCCCCCTAGGAAACTTTATATTATCCAGATTAGTCTTCAGGATTTCTGAGAAATAAGAACTCTCAGTAAAATCCTGATGCATTACTGTCCAGGTGAATTGTTTTTCTTCGCAAGTGAAGGAACAATGGTATTGGATAGCTTCATAAATTGGAATACTAAAGAATGTGCTGCATAACTCAATTATAGTAAAGAACTTCCTTCCAGTGGGAATGGATGTTAGTAGCATACAAGGGTTAGGAACAGTGTATGCACACTGTGAATATGATACACTGTGTGTATGATAACAATGCTGTTTATTGCTCAGAGGTCTAGAACAATCCTCCACCCTCAGCCCTTATGTTTTCTCATTGGTAAAATAAAAAAAATATTACAGGAACTAGTACAAGTGATAGTGAGGGCTTGAGCCTTGCAATTTTCTATTAGGGACTTTATGCCTTGAAGGTTTCCTTTACTTGTAGGACATTGATTAATTTTAGAGAGGGATCTACGTCAATCTTGATTGGAGGTATGCTGTAAATTTGTCAATATCAATTGGCAGTTTTGCCCAGAAGTAGGGTGGTAGCTGATTCAATAGGGACGAATGATCAGTGTTTCCAGAATCAGCTCTAGTTTCTTCCAGGATGCAGCAAACAATAGATGTCAAAGCATCATTTAATTTACCTGATTGGCTTCTTTGATGACTAATGTCAAATTCCGGATTTATTTCCCCCTTTTGGGAGAAGAAAATTTTGTCATGATGTTTCTCTGACATCTCAGTATGATAAATTGATGGGGTGGGGGAACACAGAAGAAAAGGGTATGTATCTCTCAAAGGACATAAACGAAAAGGAATATGTTCAGAGACAGGAAACTCTTGAGGTTCATTACAAATCCCAACTATTTGAACTGTTTTAGTCCTCTGATGCTTTATAGTAGTGGGACTGAGCGTCAAGAGTGTGGCTCCAGTGTCACTTGGGACTGGAAGAGATTCGTGCCCCATCTGGAGAAAAGTTTCTCCAAGCCAATTAAGAGGGAGGATTGGGGAGATCCTCTGTAGTTCCTTGGAGCCCCATCATTGAGAATTGGGAGGAAGTTGGAAAGACTGGTTAGAAGACTGAAGTTTATTGAAGCACTTAATTTGTAACAATCTCTTTTCCAAAGTCCTGACTCTGCAGTAATAACAGAAACTAGAAGGGTTAATTTTTGTTTAAGGGACTTTGTTTGTTGGAGTTGAAGATTAAAAATTTTATCAGTCTTCCTTTGAGGTGACACTCCTAGAAAGTGAGAGAGCTAGTTTACCAGATTAAATAATCTGGAGTGGACAGTTTTCCATTCCACCCTGGTCCTTTTTGCTAGAAGGGAAAAGTCCTGGTTCAGCCCATAAATAAACAGAGTTAAAAGGTACCCTGGTGGAATCAACATCTGAAGGAAGACCAAAATATTCTTTAAAAACAATCTGAAGTTTATTGTAATACTCATAAAGAGTTCATCAGATTTTTGTGCGCAAGGTTTTTGTGTGAATTTTATTTCAATCAACAGTCTTCGGAAAAGCCATATGAATTGCCTAATGAAATTGCCTAATGATTGCACTAGCCTGATCATAAAATAAATTAGCAGGCTGATATCTTGTTGTAATTCTACACACCTTTCAGGAATTTTCCAATTAGTGGCTTTCACCTGATGCTGGGCCTTGTGTTCATTGAAAAGCATATGAACTAGCTGATATAAGGAAGAGAAACCAGATTGATAGTTTGAATGACTATATTAAAATTTCTCTATAAATCTGTGAAGATATTTGGTTACTTTAGGAAAATCTTTGACTATGGTTCACAATTAACCCTTAGTCCAGGGACTATAAGAAATTAAACTTTCAGCCTCTGAATCCTTAGAAGGCTTAATTTTAAAGGGTCAAGTTCTGATAGGTTCAGAGGAAAACGCGGTGGGGAGAATCTCAGAGAAAATGGGAAGTACATCAAGGGAATTGGTACGGGAAACTGAGGATATAGGGGAGATGTAGGCAGTGTGGAGGAAAAGAAGAAAGATCGTGCTGGAGACAGGCTCTGACACCAAGGAGTTGAAGAAGAGAAGCAGGAGGCTTCAGATGCCATCTTACTGTAACCAAGCAGGACCCTATAGGGCCTTCCTAAGACAGACCCATCCCCCTGTATCCTCCGCATTAGCTCCACTTTGAAGTACCTAGATAATAGTATTTGATGCACATTTCCTGAGTTGTTTTACAGATGTCACCATGAGCACGTAGCCCCAGGCCTCCTGGAGCCTAAGGACTGATAATGTTAACTCCTGTGACACCACCATTTTACCTCACCATCAGCTAATCAGAGAATCGTGCATGAGCTGATCACATACCCTGCAACCCTGATCCCTCACCTGGCTTTTAAAAATGCTTTCCCAAAACCTTTTAGGGAGGTGTGTGTGTGTGTGTGCGTGTGTGTGTGTGTGTTTCCTTTTTTTAGCCTATGTAGTAAACTTTATTGGTGTCCTTTATTTTTGGGGGTGAGCTTGAGTTACTATCCAGTGTCCTTTTATTTCAGCATGGATTCCCTGTAGTTTTTCTTGAAGGGCAATTTTGTTAATGAGAAATTTGTTGTTTTGCTTTTTTTTTTTTTTTTTTAAATTGGAAATGTCTGAATTTCTCCTTGGATATGGAATTCTTGGTTGACAGTCTTTTTCTTTCAGCACTTTGAATATGTTATTCTACTGCCTTCTGGCCTCCATAGTTTCTGATGAGAAGTCAGCTGTAAATTTTATTTAGTATCCCTTGTATTAATACTTGTGAGTATTATTTTTCTCTTGCTGCTTTTGTAACAGGGAAGACCCAATTTTGACTCCATGTTGGATCTGTTTCTTTGACTTTAGCCTTTGCTCTTCGTTGCTTTTGTTATTATAATCATACATAATGGCCTGTCTCAGGAAACCCTACCAACCTGTGAATGACTGCAAGAAAGAAGAAATTAACACATTCCCTCCCCGAGGCTGGCCATTCCAGGAGATGTTTTTAAAAGACTGATGACCCTTTTTGCTTTACTTCCTTCCCACCTCTCCCTCTCTATTCTGCCTTTTTACTTTACTTCCCTTTCTGATTCTACAAAAGAAACTGGCATCCAGAATCCAGTAAGATTTTTTTGGGGGGAGCCTCGTCCACCATCCACTTGGTCTGCTGGCTTTCCACATAAAGTTGTATTCCTTATCTCAACACCTTATCTCCTGATTATTGGCCTGTCATGGACTCAGTAATACTTTCAGGATTCTCTCTTTGTCTTTGTCTTTTGACGGTTTGCCTATGATATATCTAGGTTTGGATCTCTTGAATTTATCCTACTTGGAATCCATTGCACATCTTGGAGGTGTGGATTAATGTCTTTCATCAAATTTTGTTCATTTTTTGCTATTGTTTCATTCTCTCTGCCTCTTTCTTTCCTCTCTTTCTGAGACTTTGCTTATGCATATGTTGATATGTTTTATGAAGTCCTGAAGGTCCCTTAGACACCAGAAAATAATATAATATTGCAAGTAGGTTCTACTTTAGTTAAAAAAAAGAAAAAAAAATGAACAGATATTAAGAGCTGGGGCTTTTTAGAGCATGAGCTACCCATCTCTGTGCATGGCCCTGCAATAAACGTATCTCTGCTACAAACTGATGTTTCAGTTTGTTTGGCCTCACTGTGCATCAGGCACAAGAACTTGTGCTAAATTTATCTTTATTTAATTATTTGTTTTCTTCAGTTAATCATAAAATCTTATTTAGCAGGGAGGCAATTTTATACTCCTAATAATGTTTGGAAGCCTCAAAATATCGACTGAAATAGGCATCCCATACACCGTTTGAAATTTTAGAGCTATGGTTATCCATTTTCATTTTAAGACAAGTAACTTTAAGGATTTTAAAAATTCCCCATAATGACCATTGATGTTCTAAATTGCCTTTGTTTAAGTTGTTCTGTTTAGTTAGAAATGTGCATGAGGAAGGAACATAGTTTTTAAACATAAAAATCCGTTGAGGTCCTTATAGAGGGAGATTTCCTGAAAATATTTAGATAATTTGGATTCTATTTCTTGGAAGTTTTTCTGTAGAGTAAAAAAATAATTTTCAAACAGCCTAAATAGCTCAAACAGCTGTAGACCTAACACCAGTCACTTCTAAGGGAACAGTCTGGTCCTGAAGGAGTCAAGCTGAAGGCTGCTTATCACAGATTTAATGAAGCAGCCTAATTCCAAGGGAGCCAGACCAAAGGCTTAACAGTGCAGTTACAATAGAACAGCTCCTGTTCCTAAAAGAATTAGGATGAAGGCTGAACCAGCACATCTCTAGTGAAAGAGTCCCTGTTTCCAAAGAAATGGGCTCAGGCTAGACAGTTGCAGTTGGAACAGTCTGATTTCAAAAGAGTTAGAGTGAAGTGCCAAATGAGTACTCTCATACAGAACGAGACATTGATCCAGAAAAGGAGGAAGACTTAAAATAGATTCCAAATAAAACCTGGAGAGCTTCAAAGTGCAAAGAGAGCAGAAGCTCAGATCCAGGAGAAATACTTGCCCTCAAATCCCCAGGTTGGAGAGAAAAGCAGGGAGCACCAATGGGCTCAATATGGGTACTTGCCCTCTTCCCTCACCAGCCTGAGAGTCATCAGGGGTTTTTCTCAGGTTCTCATATGGGCCACCAAAGTGTTGACCCACAACAAATAGACTGCCAATTATTTCTCCAGGAAAAAAAAAAGGGTTTATTTGGGATCAGTAAAAAGTTGCAATTTAGGGACTGCAACCATAATGAGCCACATGCAAGTCCCCCCACAGCAAGAAGAGGAGGAGTGTTTAATAGATGGGAAAAAGAAGTTGGGAGGGTACAGTAAACAAAGGGTCCATGGATTTCATTGCCTGAGCTGTTGTCAGGCAAGAAGAGGAGTCTTTCATCTTCCTGTTGGGTTCTGCTATCATCATAGGGAGTGAGAGTTCCTCCTTCTGAGTGCCTGACTCTATTTTAATTGAAGTTTCTAGTTATTAATTTTTACAGCTTGTACTTGCTGAAAAGACCTGTGAAGGATCCGAGTTACCTTACTTGCAAGTTACAAGTTAGACTGCGATAGTCGCTTTGATGCTAGAAGTAGATACGTGGTCCTGAGTCAGAGAAGACAAAGGACTTTTCTTTATAACACAGTAGGCAGCCTGAGTTCCACGTAGAAGTCAGTCCACCTTGCCCAAGCCAAATGCAGATGTGGTGGCCCAGGTGGGTGTTGTACATGCTGTGGGTTTGTTTCTCTCTCAGGTGAGGGAAGGCTAGCTTCTGAAACACAGATCATTTATCAAGAAAAATTGTCTGAACTTTGTCCGTGAGGGAAACGTTATTTTTATTATACTGGACAGTAACAAAGCTACTTTTTTCTTCAGAGGGAGAAACTCTATCTTCCAAGGCTGTTCACAAAACAAACAACCTTAGAAGATCATGTGGAACAAAAGATTGCCAGGGCCTTTGCTCATAAGATTTACAGAAAGCTGAGACACATGGAGAATTATCTCCCCAAAATACTCACCACTCATTATTTTGTTTCTAATCTTTAATTTTTTTTTTTTTTTTTGTGGTACGTGGGCCTCTTATTGTTGTGGCCTCTCCTGCTGCAGAGCATAGGCTCCAGACGCGCAGGCTCAGTGGCCATGGCTTACAGGCCCAGCCGCTCCACAGCATGTGGGATCTTCCCGGACCGGGGCACGAACCTGCGTCCCCTGCATCGGCAGGCAGACTCTCAACCACAGCGCCACCGGGGAAGCCCTAATCTTTAACTTTTAATTATAAAAATACACATTCATTGTAAAATTTTAGCCAGTACAGAAGTGTATAAAATAAACCATGAGAGTTCTATCAGCCAGTTCTGCTGTCCAGAAGCAAACATTGGTAATTAAGCAATTTATACTTATAGAACATACATGTATTTATTCATACACTTAACTTTTTACAAAAATGGGATCCCACCACTCATTTGTGTATCATCTTGGCTTGTGGCAAATTTTTCTAGGAGTATGCCATTTCTTCTGACACTTTGATTCATCTGACCAACAGAGTAGGAGCAAATCTGTTTAATGTGTCCCATCAAGCATTTGCAATAAGACTTGAAGCAGTAGAATAAGGCCACTCACAAGTTGACCTCATCTATGTTCCCAAGCTGAATAAATCCCCCAAACTTTCAGGGAAACCTTAGAAAACCAGGTAGCTTTCTTTTCAAATATCTAGGTTGGCCTTTCCACTTGGCCTGGGGCTAGGATGTATTAGTGAATTCAGAGACTCTGTCTTGGACCTCAAGGAGAAATTCCAGGACAATTCTATAGTCTGTAGACTCTGGCTAGTAAGACAAGTTTGACCTGTGTTCTTTGCAGGGTCTAGTGGTGCTTCAGACAAAGAAATTTTTTGACTTTCCTTGTAGGGAAAAGTCAGGGTTTGTAGGGAAAACACCAGTAAGCTGTTCTCCTGTAAACCCTCTTCAGACCCAGTAACCAGGAGAGCCTAATTTTAGAGAGATCTCTCTCTTTATCTGGGGGTAACATGAACTATTGCTGGCATTTCCTTAGCCATTAAAACTTCTCTTATGACCACCCCTAAGGTGCAAGTCACCATGTTTCTGGAAGGGAGGCTAGTTAAAGTCTGGCTTTCACACACAGGATAAGTGACAGGGAGCATAGGGTGCTCCTGGGGGAAGGGGGGAGGAAGTATTGTTTGCAATTGTTTCCCCAAGTAAGACCTGCATCATTCTGGGGAACACAACCTGACAGAGCCTCCATTGTGGCCTCCTAGCAAGCTAGTAGACTTTAGGATTCATGGTTTATTTTTAATAATTGAGATTAGTTATTATTTCTTAAGAGCCTGCTTGACGGCAATCAGCCCAGCTTACCCCATGTCCATGCATCAGGCAGGTGACTTTCATCTCCCCACTGAATGACTGAGGAACCACGAAGGGAATGAGGCAGGAGCAGCAGGCGAAGTAGTCACAGGTGTGAGATCTGAGACAATCCCCTGCTAATTCCAAGAGAATTTTCTAAGAGGTTAAGGGAATATGAGTCAAATCACGGTCAGGATGTCTGGCAGAGCACTTTCAACAGTCAGCTAAATTTAGGGCATTTGCAGAAATTCTCAAGAGAAGCACAAGACATTTTCTTTCGTGAGAAAGTCTGCAGGAGCAATGCTGTTTTCCTCCATCATTTGTACATCTTAGGGTCTAAGGTATGCTTCTTCCTCAGATGCTGGGGTTGTTATCACAACATGTGTATTTCACCATTTTTTCCCCAGTCGCCCCTGATTCCACCTAGACCTTTCACCTGGAGTTTAAGTTTAAATCTTTAAGCTCCTTTTGTCCTGTTATCACCCACAAGATATGACAACCAGCTTGTTGTGGGCTTCTATTGGGGGAAAAAAGATATATCATAGCTGAGAATAGCTTGGGTAGAATCCTAATTTTTCAAAATAAGTCTACATAAGTCTTCCACTTGCTTCCCGACAATGACTCAGGAAGCAGTCAAGAAGATACCCCTTTTTGTTGACACCCTCATTCAAATACCAACGACCAAAGTGCCTTTCTCTGAGGTGTGTGGTCTGGGAGAAGGGAGGGGGATGGAGTGTGTACATTTTTGGAGTTGATCTTGGAGCAGGTCCTCCCAACATTTAATGATACAAGGTGCCTGTGAATGGCAGGGGACACAAAAGGGTCATCGGATACCTGACTATCAGCTCATTTGCAAGTAGCTTTCCCTATAAACATCACACTATCATCACACTGCAGATGGTCTGGAAAACTGGAAAAATGATGGATCAGTTTCAAGAGCCACACTGGTGTGGCTGGAGTTTACTGATCAGACTTCTCAGCAAGGAAGAAATTTTCCTCTGCCTTTCTAGGTTCTTCTGGTAGGTCTAAGAATTAAATTGATATGATGCAAATTAACAGGAGAAGACCAAAGGAAAATTTAATCACAGGTATACATGGGAGAGACCCAGGAAAACAGTAACTCGCCAAAATGGCTGAAGCCCTCACCTTAAATACCATCCTTGGCTAAAGACAAAAGACAATGTTGGGAGTAGAGGTTTGGGACTTCAAAGAGGAGGAAGGCAATTCACATGGAGGTGGGAAAACAAAGATTTGGTAAACAAATGTTTCCTGGGCCAAGCAGAGACAATAGGGCACAGAGAAATTTTATCAAACAGACTGTGCTGGGTTCCTTCCTGTCCACTATACCTAGTTGATACTCTAGTTATATATGGTTAAGTTCTCTGTCTGGAACAAGTACTCTCTCTCTATATTTTTTAGGCAGTTAGGAGGAAGGTCAAAGTTTCTTCCTGAGTCTTGGGTTTTGATTATTTTCAGCTTGAAATAGTCCACATGGCAAAGAGAGATTTGGAGTGTCAATTTCTTCTCCCCTACAGACTGGAACAATAACATCATAACTTGAAAAATAGTCCACAGTGCTGAGGTGGCACTAAGAGTCCTGAGAGGGGCCAGAGACGTGTGGCCAGCTAGCCAGGAATGGATGAAGACATGCCCTGTGCCATGGGGTCTCCCTTACTGCAGGGCAAATGAGTGTCAATGTTTGCATGAGCCACAGTCTGACATGAGTGTGTAAACTCTGCATCAGAGTCATATAGCCCTTAACTGCATGCTGGGTCTGTGATGGTGCACGGGTTGCCATGTCCAGTCCAGTGAGTCCAGGCAGTAAGGGCAGAGATCTGTCCAGTGCATCTTGAATAGCAGATTTAGTCTCTTCAGATAATGGTCCCTTTCTGTGAACACTTACTTGAGGAAATCTTTATCAAAATAGAATAGAAAGTTAAAATCTGATTTTAAATTTATATGTGAATGTAAAGAACCAAAGTAGCCAAAAAATTGAGAAAAATTTGGAATTACTTTTTTTTTTTTTTTTTTTTTTTTTTTTTTGCGGTATGTGGGCCTCTCACTGTTGTGGCCTCCCGCGTTGCGGAGCACAGGCTCCAGACGTGCAAGCTCAGCGGCCATGGCTCATGGGTCCAGCTGCTCCACGGCATGTGGGATCCTCCTGGACCGGGGCACGAACCCGTGTCCCCTGCATCGGCAGGCAGACTCTCAACCACTGTGCCACCAGGGAAGCCCCCTGGAATTACTATTTTTGATATTGAAAAACTACTCAATTTCAAAATTTAAGTCGACAGTAACCAAGACAAGGTGTTGTTTACATAGGTACAGTTGTATATCTCAATGGAACAGAAATGCATGTTCAGAAATAAATCCTTGCATTTATGATCAATTGATTTTTGACAAAAATGATAAAACAATTTGATATTTATAAAATATTATCTTTTCAAAAAAACTGTGCTAGGACCATTAGATATTTACAGGCAAAAACAAATGAACAACAACAACAACAAAAAACCCTACAGAAGCAAACAAAATTCTTAAATCTTTATTTCACTCCATACCACCATACCAAAAAAAAAAAAGAAAAGAAATTAGACCAAAATAAGTCTAAACTTAAGTGATAAAACTATAAAACTTCTCATAGAACAAAATAAGAGAAAATCTTCATGATTTTCATGAAGCAAAGTGTTCTTAGATACAACATTATAAAACATTATCCAAAAAAGAGTAATTCAGGGCTTCCCTGGTGGCGCAGTGGTTGGGAGTCCGCCTGCCGATGCAGGGGACATGTGTTCGTGCCCCAGTCTGGGAAGATCCCACATGCCGTGGAGCGGCTAGGCCCATGAGCCATGGCTGCTGAGCCTGTGAGTCCGGAGCCTGTGCTCCGCAATGGGAGAGGCCACAACAGTGAGAGACCCGTGTACTGTGAAAAAAAAAAAAAAATCAATAGAGTCGAGTCATCTGAAGTATTCATTTTTGGAAACAAGATGCTTGATGTTTACCACTTTCCTTCAGTACAGCGAGAAGAGTAAGAAAAGACATTGAGAATGATTAAGACAAACAAACAGAGACAGAGAGGAAGAGAGAGAGAGCATGACAAGTTATTAGAACTAATGAAAAGAGTTGTACAAGCCTACTGGATTCAAAGTTACTCTATAAAATTCACTTGCTTTTTAGTATATTCAAATATATGTGCAACTACCAACACTGTCAACTTTACATTTTCATCGCCACAAAAATGAAATCATATACGCTTTAGCTAACATTCTCATGCCCGACCCCTCATCTCCCCTTAAGCCCTAAGGCAACCACAGTCTACCCTCTGACTCTATAGATTTCCTAGTTCTAGGCATTTCATATGAAGGGAATTTTATATTGTGTGGTCTTTATAATTAGTTTATTGCCCTTACCACAATGTCTTCAAGGTCCTTCCATTTGATGGCATGTGTTAGAACATTTTGCTTTTATACAGGTGAATAATATTCCATTGTTTGAACACACCTAATTTTGTTTATTCACTCATCAGTTGATGGACACTTGGATAATTTCCACTTCCTGGCTGTTATTAAGTACTGCTATAAATATGCTTGTTCAAGTTTTATGTGGACATATATTTTCATTTCTGGTGTGCATGTATTTAGGAGTGGAATTGCTGGTATCTCTATGTTTCATCATTTAAGAAACTTCCAGAGTGTGTTCCAGGGCAGCTTCACCATTTTACTTTCTTAACCACTATATATGAGGGTTCTGATTTCTCCATTGCTGGGCTGTGTTTGACATTTTCTGGAGCTACTGTACCAGAACACTTAAAATCCTATAGTGTTCTTGTTTTTCCCTCCTCTGTTTTTTTTTTTTTTTTTTTTTCTTGCATTTCCCTAAGAACTCCTCCTCAGATTCCTCTACATCTGCAGCATTTTCTTCTGTAATCTACTGCTACTAAAGCTGATCCCTCTTGGTGTTATGGTCAAGTGTGGGCAGAGGAAGTCATTTACACTCTTATTACTAAAGCTCTGTCTTTTAGTGGTTCTTTATCTTTAGGTTGTGTTTCTTAGTTTTCCCCTGCCCCACTTAGGTAAGACAGAAATGCCAGAAGGACTTGGAGTTGGGCAATGCCTACTCTGCAGGTGAGAAAGGCTCTGGTAAAGTGTTTTCCACTGGAGAACATGCTTTGTTACAGACAACCCTCTGGACATATTTCAGAAAGGTTACTTTCCCCTTCCTCTGTCAGAGACAAGAGGGAATTTTTTGTTACTGTTTTTCTTGACCATGAGAACTCGGTGGGATTCCTGGAGGTGAAATCCATGAATGTGTGGGGGCCCCAGGCATCTCTGTCTTTCACACTTCTCCTCCAGCTCTTCTCCAAAATGGTCATTTAATGTTTCTACACGTTTATGGTTCCAGCAGCTTCTTCCCCAGGTGAGCTTCTCTTAGCTGTAGTCTCTGAATTCACCCGCCTCTTCAGATTTCAGGGTGGCAGTTTGTCCAATAACTGAGGAAAGTCATTGATTTTCATTTTATTTATCTTTTTCTTGTTGTCAGGATGGGAATAACAGTTTCCAAACTTTTTATGTGTCAGAGCTGAAACTGCAACCCTTTGGAAAGCAAATTGGTTATTCCTAAGAAAATCAAAGTAAGCATACACTTGACCTCATCATTTCATATAAAAATTCCTATATGTTATCAAAATTCACATATAAGGATTTTCAGTAAAATACTATACAACAATATAGAAAAATCTTAATTGACCCTTAGCATAGGTATGAATAATTAGTGTTTGTAATAATGGAGAACACACATAAATTAAAATGGATAAACTTGCTTTACATATACCAACGTGGATACATCTCAAAACATAATATTGATAGAAGCAAGTTGCTAATGTTACATACGGTATTTTTTATGTAAATGTAAAATGCACAAAATGGTAATGTGTAGTTTATGGTAAACAGAACCAAGGCATTCATGGGCAAAGTAGAGAACGATTTCCAAACAGGCCTGTCTCAGGGATGTAACAAGGAGAAGGGGTGGCCAGAGGCTCTGACTGTGTCTGCAAAGATTGTAAAAGTTGGACATCTGAATCAAAAATGGAAAAATGTGCTAAATGAACTAAGCCAGACACAAGAAGACAAATGCTGCATGAAATCACTTGTATGTGTAATCTAAAAATTTGAGCTTAGAGAAACAGAGAATAGAATGGTTGTTGCCAGGAGCTCACAGGTGGGGAAATGGGGGAGAAGTTAGTTCAAGGGCACAAACTTTCAGTTATAACATGAAGTTCTAGAGACCTAGTGTACAGCATGGTAACTATTGTTGTATGTTTGAAATTTGCTAGGAGAGTTGATCTTAAGTATTCTTGAAACTGTGCACCTCAGATTGGAACTCGAATCCATGTGCTGGGACTCAAATCCAGCCTAAACCCAGATTGGGACTAGAACACATGGTCTTCCAACTGAGATCACACACCTGGTTTCAGGACTTAATGACACTCAGGTTCTTGCTGTCTCACTGCAGAAGGAATTCAGTGACAGAAAAAGTATTAGGTAAGAAGTGGATTTATTTAGAGAGAAACACACTCCACAGACAGAGTGTGGGTCGTCTCAGAAGGTGAGAAAGGTACCAGGGTAGGGAGTTGTCAGTTTTCATAGGGGTGGATAATTTCATAGGCTAATGAGTGGGAGGAGGATTCCAGCTATTTTGGGGAAACGGTGGGGATTTCCAGGAATTGGGACACTACCCACTTTTTGATCCTTATGCTCGCCCTTGGAACAGTCATGGAGCTTATGGGTGTGTCATTTAGCTTGCTGATGTGTTACATTGAGCGTATACTGAGGCTCAAGGTCTAGTTGAAGTCAACTTGTCCACCGTCTTGGACCCATTTGGTTCTAACCAGTTTATGTCGTATCCTTGGTCTACATAATTCTTTCAAAGGTTGTGCCCTGCCCCCTTCCCTCCTATTTCATTCTCACCACCCACACCCATAAAAGGTAACTGTGAAGTGATGGATCTGTTAATTAGCTTGATTGTAGAGAATCATTTCACAAGGTGTACTTATATCACAAGGTATACTTAAATGTATACATTTTAGAATATGTCAGTCATATCTCAATAAAGCTGAAAGAAAATGAGTGGGAGCAATTTGAAGGATAAAGAAGAAACAAGATTGGCCATGAGGATGGATGATGGGTTTATGGATATCCATTACAATATTTTCTCTACCTCTGTATATGTTTAAAAGTCTCCAAAATAAAAAGTTAGAAAAAGTCTCAAAATGTTAAAATTAAACAGGTGCTATTTTAAAAAGTTTGATATTCTTTCCTGTATGTTGGAGACACTTCAAATTTTCAAAAATTAAAATCTAGATAAAGTAGTTTTCTATAGACAGAAGAAAAGCAGAAGAGATGCAGGGAAATTGGGGGAAACCATGGGGGATGGGCAAAAAGATGAAACTAACATTTATTAATTGACTCTCATGTTGTAGATACTCTCTGCAGCAGTTTTACATCATTTTTCATTTTATGGTCACAAAATTATTGTTGATATAAACATTTGTTCCAACTCTACAGATGATAAAATAGTGACTCCAAGAAGTAAAGTGACATTATTATTTGCACTAAACAGCTAGAAATAGAAGGGCTACAGTTGAAATCTTTCTCTAAAGCCTATACTCACTATTTACACATTTTCAAATGGCTGTCAGCTCACTTTCCAAGTATGGATCCCAGTCATCTCTGCAAAGCTCAGATCCAACACACTGGAGGGTTAGTGCCATCCAACTCTGTATCTCCAGATGCAGATGTGGGTGGCTACCCCAGAGGCACAAACCAAATGGCTCCTGGTCTTTGAATCTCAGGTTCCTGAAAAATCCCACTGTGCTCCCAGGATGCAAGAATGTTTTTATCCCTGACCTCCCCTGGAGCCTCCCTAAACTGCTGAGCTCTTAGCCTTCTGTGTCCACAGATGTATCTGTTGTCTCTGGTGGTACAAGGTCCACACCTTCACTACCATCTCTCTGGAACTTCATCAGCTGTCTTTATCCCCTGCAGGGGGTTCTCCACATACCAGGAACCCCTCCCAGGGACATCAACTACTTACCTGGTTCAAAGTGAATTGTATTCCATCCTATATTCTCTTATTGTCACTGTTCCCCCTTTCTTCACCTTGCTTCATGAGAACAGAAGTCCTATGATCCTCCCACAACTTCTCCCTTTCAGAAGTGGTCTTCCTTCCTCGGGATCCTCTCCCATTCACCCATATGATTTTCCCACAGTCCCGTCAGCAGCTTTGACTCAAAGGCTTGGGATTCCCTTTGAAGATTTTGTTATAGAGATAAACAAAGAACTATAAAAACACAGAAGGGTCAATTAATTCTGCTTTTGAGGTATCAAGGAGGACATCAAAATGAAGGAGACTTTGGAGTTTGGCCTTGAAGCATGATTTGTACATATATCAAAAGAAAAAAAAAAATCAACAAGAATTCAACCAGAAGGAAAATCCAATCTTTTCTTGCCTCAATTGACTCTGCAGGATGAACACAAGGATATGTGATACTTTCTAAGTTGCTTGGGGTTCTAAGCCATAAAGTCCAGGCTGCAGCAGAGTCAGTGGGGTTTGGGATGATGTGGGGAAGACAGAGGTGATAGTTGTCCACTGAAAGCCTTTCCTATTCCTTCCAGGTAAACTCTATATTAAAAGCAGCCAAGCTGAGTGAAATATGAGTGGTGGTCTGGGTCACCTGTCATAGCTGAACCTGCTGGGAAAAGACACAATACATGATTTTGAACACATAGTGGGCTGTCTTGATTCTGCACTTTTATTTCCTTTTTCTCCACCTCAAACTGGATGCCCTCCAAACTAGATATAAAAATAAAAACTTGTTGAATAGTAAAATATTCTGAACGGCACATTCAAAGCAAGGCACGAACGTTAACACCAGCCTTACCTGACAATAAAAAGTAGAGTCATGTACTGGAAAGAAAATTGGATTTAAGTTTCAATAAACCAGAAATGGAATCTCAATTCTGTCACTTGACAGGGCTCCTAAGGAAAATCACTTCAACTGTCTGAGCACCCATTTGCTCACTTTTAAAGTGCCGCTAAATAAGAGACCTCTGGAACAATATTAAGCACAACAATGTTTGTGTTATTGGAATCCCAGAAGGAGAAGAGAGAGAGAAAGGACCTGAGAAAATATTTGAAGAGATTATAGTCAAAAACATCCCTAACATGGGAAAGAAAATAGCCATCCAAGTCCAGGAAGCACAGAGAGTACCAGGCAGGATAAATTCATGAAGAAACACAACGAGTAACACAGTAATCAAATTGACAAAAGTTAAAGACAAAGAAAAAATATTAAAAGCAACAAAGGAAAAACAACAAATAACATACAACGGAACTCCCTAAGGTTAACAGCTGATTTCTCAGCAGAAATTCTACAAGCCAGAAAGGAGTTGCAAGATATATTTCAAGTGATGAAAGGGAAGAATCTACAACTAAGATTACTCTACTCAGCAAGGATCTCTTTCAAATTGGATGGAGAAATCAAAAGATTTACAGGCAAGCAAAAGCTAAGAGAATTCAGCACCACCAAAACAGCTCTACAACAAATGCTAAAGGAACTTCTCTAAGTGGGAAACACAAGAGAAGAAAAGGACCTACAAAAAAATACTTAAAACAATTAAGAAAATGGCAATACGAACATACATATCTATGCACACCTTAAATGTGTATAGATTAAATGTTTCAACCAAAAGACACAGGATCAATGAATGGATACAAAAACAAGACCCATATATACGCTATCTATAAGATACCCACTCCAATCTAGGGACACATACAAACTGAAAGTGAGGGGATAGAAAAAGATGTTGGATGAAAATAGAAATCAAAAGAAAGCTGGAGTAGCAATACTCATATCAGATAAAATCGACTTTAAAATAAAGAATGTTACAAGGGACAATGAAGTACACTACATAATGATCAAGGGATAAATCCAAAAAGAAGATATAACAATTATAAATATATATGAACCCAACATAGGAGCACCTCAATACATGAGGCAAATGCTAACAGCTATGAAAGAGGGAATTGACAGTAACACAATAAGAGTGGGAGACTTTAACAACTCACTTACACCAATGGAAAGATCATCAAGACAGAAAAATATTAAGGAAACACAAGCTTTAAATGACATAGTAGACCAGATAGATTTAATTGATATTTATAGGACATTCCATCCAAAAACAGCAGATTACACTTTCTTCTCAACTGCACATGGAACATTCCCTGGGATAGATTGCATCTTGTGTCACAAATAAAGCCTCAGTAAAGTTAAGAAAATTTAAATCATATCAAGCATCTTTTCCAACCAGCACTGTGAGGTTAGAAATCAATTGCAGGGAAAAAAACATGAAAAACACAAACACATGGAAGCTAAATAATACGTTACAAAATAGCTAAGAGATCATTGAAGAAATCAAAGAGGAAATCAAAAAATACCTAGAGACAAATGACAAGGAAAACAAAATGATCCAAAACCTATGGGAGCCCGCAAAAGCAGTTCTAAGAGAGGAGTTTATAGCAATACAATCCTACCTCAAGAAACAAGAAACACCTCAAATAAACAATCTAACTTTACACCTAGAGGAACTAGAGAAAGAAGAACAAACAAAACCCAAAGTTAGCAGAAGGACAGAAATCATAAAGATCAGCGCAGAAATAAATGACATAGAAACAAAGAAAACAATAGCAAAGATCAATAAAACTAAAAGGTGGTTCTCTGAGAAGATAAACAAAATTGATAAACGTTTAGCCAGACAAATCAAGAAAAAGAGGGAGAGGACTCAAATCAATAAAATTAGAAATGAAAAAGGGGAAATTACAATGGACACTGCAGAAATACAAAACATCATGAGACTACAAGCAACTCTAGGTCAATAAAAGGGACAACCTGGAAGAAATGGACAAATTCTTAGAAAGGTATAATCTTACAAACTGAACAAGGAAGACATAGAAAATATGAACAGACCAATCACAAAAAGTGAAATTGAAACTGTGATTCAAAATCTTCCAACAAACAAGAGTACAAGGCCAGGTGGCTTCAAAGGTGAATTCTATCAAACATTTAGAGAAGAGTTAACATCCATCCTTCTCAAACTCTTCCAAAATATAGCAGAGGGAGGAATGCTTCAAAACTCATTCTACAAGGCCACCATCACCATGATACCAAATCCAGACAAATGTACTACAAAAAAGAAAATTATAGACCAATATCACTGATGAATATAAATGCAAAAATTGTCAACAAAATGCTAGCAAACAGGTTCCAACAACACATTAAAAGGAGTATACACTATGATCAAGTAAGATTTATCCCAGGGATGCAAGGGTTCTTCAATATATGCAAATGAAACAGTGTGACACACCATATTAACAAACTGAAGAATAAAAACAATATGATCATCTCAATAGATGCAGAAAAAACTTTTGACAAAATTCAACACCAATTTATGATAAAAACTCTCCAGAAACTGGGAACACAGGGAACCTATCTCAATAAAATAAAGACCATATACAACAAACCCACAGCAAACACCATTTTCAATGGTGGAAAATTGAAAGCATTTCCTCTAAGATCAGGAACAAGACAAGGATGTCCACTCTCACCACTCTTATTCAACATAGCTTTGGAAGTCCCAGACACAGCAATCAGACAAGAAAAAGAAATTAAAGGAATACAAATAGGAAAAGAAGAAGTAAAACTGTCACTGTTTGCAGATGACATAATACTGTACATAGATAATCCTAAAGATGACACCAAAAAACTACTAGAGCTAATCAGTGAATTTGGTTAAGTGGCAGGATAAAAAAATTAATACACAGAAATCTCTTGCATTCCTATACACTAACAATGAAAGATCAGAAAGAGAAATTAAGAAAACAATCTCATTCATCATTGCAAAAAGAGAATACAATACCTAGGATTAAACCTACTTAAGGAGACAAAAGCCTCGTACTCCAAAAACTACAAGACATTTATGAAAGGAATCAAAGATGACACAAACAGATGCAGAGATATACCATGTTCTTGGATTGGAAGAATCAATATTGTGAAAATAACTATACTACCCAAAGCAATCTACAGTTTCAATGTAATCTCCATCAAATAACCAGTGGTATTTTTTACAGAACTTAAAATAAAAAAATATTAAAATTTGTATGGAGACCCAAAAGACCCCGAATAGCCAAAGCAGTATTGAGGGGGAAAAAAAGGAGCTAGAGGAATCAGACTCCCTGACTTCAGAATATACTACAAAGTGACAGTAATCAAGACAATATGGTACTGGCACAAAAACAGAGATATAGATCAGTGGAACAGGATAGAAACCCCAGAGATAAACCCACGTACATATCTATGGTCACCTAATCTATGACAAAAGAGGCAAGGATATACAATGGAAAAAACAGAGTCTCTTCAATAAGTGGTGCTGGGAAAACTGGACAGCTACACGTAAAAGAATGAAATTAGAACACTCCCTAACACCATATACAAAAATAAACTCAAAATGGATTAGAGACCTAAATTAAGATGGGACACCACAAAACTCTTAGAGGAAAACATAGGAACAACACTCTTTGACATAAATCACAGCAAGATCATTTTTGACCCACCTCCTAGAGTAATGGAAATAAAATCAAAAACAAAACAAAGCAAAAAAAAAAAAACAAATGGGACCTAATGAAACTTAAATGCTTTTTCAGAGCAAAGGAAACCATAAACAAGATGAAAAAACAACCCTCAGAATGGGAGAAAACATTTGCAAACAAATCAACAGACAAAAGAGTAATCTCCAAAATATATAAACAGCTCATGCACCTCAATATTAAAAACAAACAAACAAACAAATAAACAACCTGGCTCTTTTGTTAAAGCTTCTGCTTTGGCCCCAAGATTTCTCCTCCTGCCCTTCTCTGCTCCTACAGCTTGTAGCCACCTTGTCTTCTTCCAGCTGACTTTACATTTTCAAAGTTGAGAGAGAAGTCATCTAAAGCCTTCAAATGCCATAGAAAATTTCTGTTATATTGTTCAGCAGCAAGCTTAGCATAAATTTCTCATCTCTTCTGGAATATAACTGTCAATCAGTTAGTAGAAAAACATTTAAAATTTAATTAAGGTATTGAGGGGGCGCCTTCAAAATGATGGAGGAGTAAGACACGGAGATCAACTTCCTCCCACAAATACATCAAAACTACATATAGATATGGAAAAACTCCTACAGGACACCTACTGAACATTGACAGAAGACCTCAGACTTCCCAAAAGACGCCCTCAGGTGACTTACATGCAGAGGGATGGCCAAATCCAAAGCTGAACCCCAGAAGCTATGTGAACAAAGAAGAGAAAGAAAAATTTATCTCAGCAGCCCCAGGAGCAGCAGATTAAATCTGAACAAGCAACTTGATGAAACCTGCATCTGTGGAATACCTGACTACAAAATTGAGGCGGTGGACTGTGGGAGCAACTGTAGACTTGGGGTTGGCTTTCTGCACCTAATTTATTTCTGTTTTTATGTTTATCTTAGTTTAGTACTTAGAACTTATTATCATTGATAGATTTGTTTATTGATTTTGTTTATCTATTCCTTTTTAAATTTATATACATGTATATTTATTTTCTTTTTCACTTTTTGTGAGTGTGTATGTGTATGCTTCTTTCTGTGATTTTGTCTATAAGCTCTGGTTTTGTCATTTGTCCTGGGTTCTCAGTGTCTGTTTTTTGTTTCTAATTTTTTTGTTGTTGTTTTTTTAGTATAGTTTTTAGTGCTTGTTATAATTGGTGGATTTGTTTTTCTGTTTAGTTGCTCTCTTCTTTATCTCTCTCTTCCTTTTTTTAAAACTAATTTTTATTTTTATATTTTTAATGTATTTATTCTATTTTAATAACTTTATATTATTTATTTTCTTTCTTTCTCTCTTTTTCTCCCTTTTCTTCTGAACCGTGTGGCTGACAGGGTCTTGGTGCTCTGTCTGGGTGTCAGGCCTAAACCTCTGAGGTGGGTGAGCCAAATTCAGGACATTGGTCCACCAGAGACCTCCCAGCCCCACATAATATTAAACAGTGAAAGTTCTCCCAGAGATCCCCATCTCAATGCTAAGACCCAGCTCCACTCAACAACCAGCCAGCTACAGTGCTGCGCACCCTATGCCAAACAACTAGCAAGACAGGAAGACAAACCCACCTATTAGCAGAGAGGCTGCCAAAATTCACAATAAATTCACAGACACACCAAAATACACCACCAGAGCTGGTCCTGCCCACAAGAAAGACAAGATACAGCCTCACCCACCAGAACACAGGAACCAGTCCCCTCCACCAGGAAGCCTACACAACCCACTGAACCAACCTTACCCACTAGGAGCAAACACCAAAAACAACGGGAACTACGAACCTGAAGCCTGTGAAGCGGAGGTCCCAAAAACAGTAAATTAAGCAAAATGAAGAGATAGAGAAATACACAGCAGATGAAGGAGCAAGGTAAACACCTGACAAACCAAACAAATGAAGAGTAAATAAGGAATCACCTGAAAAACAATTCAGAGTAATGATAGTAAAGTTATCCAAAATCTTAGAACTATAAGGGAGAAAATACAAGAACAGTTTAAAAAGGACCTAAGACCTAAGAGCAAACAAACAATGATGAACAACACATTAAATGAAATTAAAAATTCTCTAGAAGGAATCAAGAAGAGAATAACTGAGGCAGAAGAACGGATAAGTGACCTGGAAGATAAAATGGTGGAAATAAGTACTGCAGAACAGAATAAATTTTAAAAAATGAAATGAATTGATGACAACTTCAGAGACCTCCGGGGCAATATTAAATGCACCAACATTCGAATTACAGGGGTTCCAGAAGAGGAAGGGAAAAAGAAAGGGACTGAGAAAATATTTGAAGAGATTATAGTTGAAAACTTCCCTAATATGGTAAAAGAAACAGTCAATCAAGTCCAGGAAGTGCAGAGAGTCCCATACAGGATAAATCCAATGAGAAACATGCTAAAACACATATTAATCTAACTATCAAAAATTAAATACAAAGAAAAAATATTAAAAGCAGCAAGGAAAAGCAACAAATACCATACAAGGGGAATCCCTGTAAGGTTAACAGCTGATTTTTCAGCAGAAACTCTGCAGGGAGAAGGGAGTGGCAGGACATAATTAAAGTGATGAAACGGAAACAACTACAACCAAGATTATTGTAACCAGCAAAGATCTTGTTCAGTTTGGACACAGAAATTAAAACCTTTACACATAAGCAAAAGCTAAGAAAATTCAGCACCACCACACCAGCTCTACAACAAATGCTAAAGGAACTTCTCTAGGCAGGAAACACAAGAGAAGGAAAAGGCTTACAATAAGAAAACCAAAACAATTCAGAAAACAGTAATCTGAACATACATATCGATGACTACCTTAAATGTAAATGGATTAAATGTGTCAGCCAAAAGACATAGACTGGCTGAATGGATTCAGGAGCAAGACATCTACAAATGCTGTCTAAAAGTGACTGACTTCATACCTAGGGACACATACAGACTGAAAGTGAGGGGATGGAAAAAGATATTCCATATAAATGGAAATCAAAAGAAAGCTTGAATATCAATTCTCATATCAGACAAAATAGACCTTAACATAGAGATTATTGCAAGAGACAAAGAAAGACACTACATTAAGATCAAGGGATCAATCCAAAAATAAGATATAACAATTGTAAATATTTATGCACCCAACATAGGTGTACCTCAAAACATAAGGCAACAGCTAACAGCCATAAAAGGGGGCATTTACAGTAACACAATCATAGTAGGGGACTTTAACACACCATTTTCACCAATGGACAGATCATCCAAAATGACAATAACAAAGGAAAAACAAGATTTTAATTATACATTAAACAGGATGGATTTAATTGATATTTATAGGACATTCCAACCAGAAACAGCAGAACACACCTTCTTCTCAAGTGCTCATTGAACATTCTCCAGGATAGAACATATCCTGGCTCACAAATCAAGCCTTGGTAAATTTAAGAAAATTGAAATTGTATTAAGTATATTTTCCGACCACAATGCTATGAGACCAGATATCAAATACAGGAAAAACTCTGTAAAAAATACAAAGGCATGGAGGCCAATCAATACACCACTAAAAACCGAAGAGATCACTGAAGAAAACAAAGAGGAAATCAAAAAATACCTAGAAACAAATGACAATGAAAACACAATGACCCAAAACCTATGGGATGCAGTAAAAGCAGTTCTAAGAGAGAAGTTTATGGCAATACAATCACACCTCAAGAAACAAGAAACATCTAAAATAAACCACCTAATCTTATACCTAAAGCAATTAAAGAAAGAAGAACAAAAAACCCCAAAGTTAGCATATGGAAAGAAATCATAAAAATCAGATCAGAAATAAATGAAAAAGAAATGAAGGAAATGATAACAAAGACCAATAAAACTAAAAGCTGGGGCTTCCCTGGTGACGCAGTGGTTGAGAGTCCGCCTGCCGATGCAGGGGACACTGGTTCATGCCCCGGTCCGGGAAGACCTCACATGCCACAGAGCACCTGGGCCCATGAGCCATAGCCACTGAGCCTGCATGTTTGGAGCCTGTGGTCTGCGATGGGAGAGGTCACAACAGTGAGAGGCCCACGTACCGCAAAAAACAAAAACAGACAAACAAAAAAAAGTAAAAGCTGGTTCTTTGAGAAGATAAACAAAATTGATAAACCATTAGCCAGACTCATCAAGAAAAAAAGGGACAAGACTCAAATCAATAAAATTAGAAATGAAAAAGAAGTAACAACTGACACTGCAGAAATATGAAGGATCATGAGAGATTACTGCAAGCAACTATATGCCAATAAAATGGACAACTTGGAAGAAATGGACAAATTCTTAGAAATGAACAACCTTCCAAGACTGAACCAGGAAGAAATAGAAAATATAAACAGACCAATCACAAGTAATGACATTGAAACTGTGATTCGAAATTTTCCAACAAAATCCCAGAACCAGATGGCTTCACAGGCAATTTCTATCAAACATTTAGAGAAGAGCTAACACCTATCTTTCTCAAACTTTTCCACACTGTAGCAGAGGGAGGAACACTCTCATACACATTTGAAGAGGCCACCATTACCCTGATATCAGAACCAGACAAAAATGCCACAAAAAAGGAAAACTAGAGGCCAATATCACAGATGAACATAGATGCAAAAATCCTCAACATAATACTAGCAAACAGAATTCAGCAGCACATTAAAAGGTTCATACTCCATGATCAAGTGGGGTTTATCCCAGGAATGCCAGGATTCTTCAATATACACAAATCAATCAATGTGATAAACCATATTAACAAACTGAAGGAGAAAAACCATATGATCACCTCAATAGATGCAGAAAAACCTTCTGACAAAGTTCAACATCAATTTATAGTAAAAACTATCCAGAAAGTAGGCATAGAGGGAACTTACCTCAACATAATAAAAGTCATATATGACATACCCAGAGCCAACATAGTTCTCAATGGTGAAAAACTGAAACTATTTCCACTAATATCAGGAACAAGACAAGGTTGCCCTCTCTCACCATTATTATTCAACATAGTTTTGGAAGTAATAGCTACGGCAATCAGAGAAGAAAAGAAATAAAAGGAATCAAAATTGGAAAAGAAGAAGTAAAACTGTCATGGTATGCAGATGACATGATATTATACATATAAAAGCCTAAAGATGCTACCAGACAACTACTAGAGTTACTCAATGAATTTGGTAAAGTAGCAGGATACAAAACTAATGCACAGAAATCTCTTGCATTCCTGTACACTAATGATAAAAAATCTGGAAGAGAAATTAAGGAAACACTCCCATTTCCATTGCAACAAAAGCAATAAAATACCTAGGAATAAACCTACCTAGGGAGACCAAAAACCTGATGAAAGAAATTAAAGATGATACAAACAGATGAAGAGATATACCATGTTCTTGAATTGGAAGAATCAACATTGTGAAAATGACTATACTACCCAAAGCAATCTACAGATTCAATGCAATCACTATCAAACTATTAATGGCATTTTTCACAGAACTAAAACAAAATATTCACAATTTTTATGGAAACACAGAAGACCCCGAATAGCCAAAGCAATCTTGAGAAATAAAAACAGAGGTGGAGGAATCAGGGCCCCTGACTTCAGACTATAGTACAAAGCTACAGTAATCAAGACAGTATGGTACTGGCACAAAAACAGAAATCTAGATAAATGCAACAGGATAGAAAGCCCAGAGCCCTTGCACCTATGGTCACCTTATTTTTGATAAATGAGGCAAGAATAACAATGGAGAAAAGACAACCTCTTCAATAAGTGGTTCTGGGAAACTGGACAGCTACATGTAAAAGAATGAAATTAGAACACTCCCTAGCACTATGCACAAAAATAAACTCCAAATGGATTAAAGACCTAAATCTAAGTCCAGACACTAGAAAACTCTTAGAGAAAAGCAGAAAACTCCATGACATAAATCACAGCAAGATCCTTTTTCATCCACATCCTAGAGAAATGGAAATAAAAACAAAAATAAACAAATGGAATCTAATGAAACTTAAATGTTTTTGCACAGCAAAGGAAACCTTAAACAAGATGAAATGACAACCCTCACAATAGGAGAAAGTACTTGCAAATGAAGCAACTGACAAAGGATTAATCTCCAAAATTTACAAACAGCTCATGCAGCTCAGTATCAGAAAAACAAAAAACCCAATCCAAAAATGGGCAGAAGGCCTAAATAGACATTTCTCCAAAGAAGATATACAGATTGCCAACAAACACATGAAAGGATGCTCAACATCACTAATCATTAGAGAAACGTAAATCAAAACTACAATGAGGTACCACCTCATACCAGTCAGAATGGCCATCATTAAAATCTGGAAACAATAAATACTGGAGAGGGTGTGGAGAAAAGGGAACTCTCTTGCACTGTTGGTGGGAATGTAAATTGATACAGCCACTATGGAGAACAGTATAGATGTTCCTTAAGAAAACTAAAAATAGAACTACCATATGACCCAGCAATCCCACTCTTGGGCATATACCCTGAGAAAACTATAATTTAAAAAATGTCATGTACCATAATGTTCATTGCAGCTCTATTTATAATAGCCAGGACATGGAAGCATCCTAAGTGTCCACTGACAGAAGAATGGATAAAGAAGATGTGGCACATATATGCAATGGAATATTACTCAGCCATAAAAAGAAATGAAATGGAGTTATTTGTAGTGAGGTGGATGGATCTAGAGCCTGTCATACAGAGTGAAGTAAGTCAGAAAGAGAAAAACAAATATTGTGTATTAACGCATATATGTGGAATCTAGAAAAATGGTACAGATGAATTGGTGTGCAAGATAGAAATAGAGACACAGATGAAGAGAATAAATGTATAGACACCAAGGGGGGAAAGAGGGGGTTGGGTGGTGGTGGTGGGATTAATTGCAAAATTGGGATTGACATATATACAGTAATATGTTTAAAATAGATAACTAATAAGAACCTGCTATATAAAAAAATAAATAAAATAAAATTCAAAAATAAATAAATAAAAGCTGTATCCAGCAAAGGTCCACATCTTGTTGATGTGTCTAGAAGTACCTCCAGTGATAGGGTGTTTACCCCTCACACAGCTGGAGTTTGCAATTCCTAGTGTATTTCTTCATGCATTGATCAAAATATGCTCCCATTGAGAATACTAGCTTAAGAAAGACATGGGAGACAAACTAAGCATAATGTGCAGACCTAGTTTAGATGTTGGTTCAAATAAACCAGTTAAAAACATATTTTTGAGACAATTAAGGACATTTGATTATGGTCTAAATACCAAGGAATCGTTCATTTCATTGGGTGTGATAATGGCTATGGGGTCACATAAGATAGCCCTACTGTCCATAACAGTGAAATAAGAAGCTGTATGATGACAGGATGTCTGGGAATGGTTTCAAAATATATGAACAAAGTGAAAAAAAAAAATCAAACAGATGACATAAAAAAATATATATAATGAGGCTAAAGAAGTCTATTTCAATGACTTGTTTAAGATTTAGAAAAAAGCTAAATTCAGCCTCTGGACCCTGACACTGAATTAAATCTCAGAGACAGAGTTTTGGGTGAAGTAGAAAATAATCGCTTTATTCCTTTGCCAGGCAAAGGGGGCCACAGAAATTGTAAATGCAGGAACTAAGAATTAAGAACTTTCTTCATGTGCTAAATAATGAAGAAATATGAGAATCCCATGAAGGTGATGAGGGAATAGTAGTATGGGATGCACAGGAGAAATCAAGCAGGCATCAGAAAAAGAGAAATTTGATTTGATAAAACCAGAAAGTATTCCCCTAGACAAAGTTCTGATAGACCCACCAGCTGCTTACTGAGAAGGAACCACACCAGCTGCTTACTGAGAAGGAACTATGACAGCATTTCTTAAACTGACTTCTCAGGAAAGAACTTCAATCATATCAGCTGCTTGATGAAAAATACAGGTTTCCAAGGTGCAAATTCTGCAGACAATATTTCAATCTTGGAGTTTTGCTTTTGCACATCAGCACACCACATTTATCCTAGACTCTGAATAAAACATTAGAAGCACCTTGAGCTTCTTTAGCTTGGCATTTCTCAAAACGGTTTGGCTACTAACACCTTTATTAAAGAGTTAAGCTATGTTAATATACAACGACACCAATGTCCCCAGGAGTTCTCTTTTGAAAATCAAATTGTTGCAAGGACAGGTGAGATGCTCAGGAGCCCAGTTTTCCCTTCCTGAGGCCATGGAAGGATTACAGTTCTAGCCTCTTAATTAGGTTGAGCCATTGTAATATACTCTGGAAGATGGCATGTGAGTAGGTAGCCCTATGTATCCAGCAGGGCATTAATGCATTTCAGATGTTCAACGGAAGAGAATAGAATGGAGGGAACACTTACAGAGATGTGGGCAAGGGTAAGACAGTAACAGGTGATGGGGAAGCATCCGAGGGTTAGATGACCAGGGAGCGGTTATCACGCAGCTCTGAGGAGAGAAGGGAGCATCGATATTGGAACCTGGTATAAACATAGCCATGGGACCAGAGCTGCCACTTACAGGCCACACCCCTGCTTAGAGGTGGCTGTTAGGAATACATGCACATGTAACCCAAACCTCTTTCTCTCCTGCCCTCTAACATCCCATCAGTGTCTCCCACTGGCTAAACCCAGCTGGAAGCCAGAGGTGAATGGGGACCACATGGACCTCTGGGTGGAAGGTGGCTTCCACCCCTCTTCCTCCCATGATCTTTCATAGCCTCCTTTCCATCCTTGCATGGCACCATTTTCAAGATGGCAGCAGCACAGAGTGGAAGGAAACGTTCTGATCAACACCCACTGGAACTGCAACCCATGTCCATGTGAGCCAAATGAGAGATAAACTTTGCTGTAATAAGTTACTGAGTCTTTACTTTTACATCAGCTCATGTTAGTTGCCTTGATTAATATATTAATCAAGAAATTGGTAGTGGATCCTTGAAAAACAGCCCTTGCAACTACCATATATATGTATTTCTTTTTTTTTTTTATATCTTTATTGGAGTATAATTGCTTTACAATGGGGTTAGTTTCTGTTTTATAAAAAAGTGAATCAATTATACATATATATGTTCCCATATCTCCTCTCTCTTGCGTCTCCCTCCCTCCCACCCTCCGTATCCCACCCATCCAGGTGATCACAAAGCACCGAGCTGATCTCCCTGTGCTATGCGGCTGTTTCCCACTAGCTATCTATTTTATTTTTAGTAGTATACATATGTCCATGCCACTCTCTTACTTTATCACAGCTTACCCCTCCCCCTCCTCATATCCTCAAGTCCATTCTCTAGTAGGTCTGTGCCTTTATTCCCATCTTGTCCCTAGGTTCTTCATGACATTTCATTTTTTCTTAGATTCCATATATATGTGTTAGTGTTAGCATACGGTATTTGTCTTTCTCTTTCTGACTTACTTCACTTTGTATGACAGACTCTTGGTCCATCCACCTCACTACAAATAACTCCATTTCTTTTCTTTTTATGGCTGAGTAATATTCCATTGTATATATGTGCCACATCTTCTTTATCCATTCATCTGATGATGGACACTTAGGTTGTTTCCATCTCCTGGCTATTGTAAATAGAGCTGCAATGAATATTTTGGTACATGACTCTTTTTGAATTATGGTTTTCTCAGGGTATATGCCCAGTAGTGGGATTGCTGGGTCATATGGTAGTTCTATTTGTAGTTTTTTAAGGAA